>VZRM01008820.1:153558-202550 GCA_013397955.1 Grantiella picta | reverse complement strand
GGGCGCCGGTCCTGGGAGGGGGCGGAGGGAGAAGGGGGATCGCCTGCTCTAGTGTTCGGGGGGCTGGCGGGGACCCCATTGGCACGGCACTCCTGTCCCGACGGGGCGAGGGCAGCGGTGCAACAGCCTTAGGTTGTTGCGGTGCCACCTTAGGGATGCTGTTTGCAGCTGAAGCCACACTTGTGGCTGAATTCGAAATAAAATGGGTGTCTGCCCCCGTACATGTCAAAAACCCCCAAATCTAAACCCAAAGTACCACATAAGGTTTGTCTCCATCCTTTTGCTGACCTGTGTTACCCAGGACCACAAGGCGATCTGGCCGGTGACCTGGTCCCTGGCCGTGGCCCTGCTGGCTCCCCTCCTGCTCTGGGGGTGGTGGAGGGTCGGCGTGGTGCTCCTTGCTGGCTCTGTCCCCGTAGGGCTCGCTGGTGTTCCTGGTGAGCGGGCTGGCTGTGCTGGGCTATGCCGCAGCCCTCAGCGCCCAGCCCACCTACCAGGGCGTGGTCCGAGCCGTGTGCGGGGCGGCCGTGGGGAAACTCTGTGAGGTCTGCTTCCTCCTCAACCTCTTCATGATCTCCGTGGCCCTCCTCAGGGTGGTGGGAGACCAGCTGGAGAAACGTGAGTTGTTTCCCCTCGCTGTGTTTGGGGCTTGCTTGGAGCCAGCAGCCCTCAGGAGTGAGGGGGAGGTGGTCCCACGTGGGCTGGGGTCACTCCCAGGATTTTCCTGGAAATTCTGAGGACTTGGGGCTCCCTGATCCTGCCGTGGTGTGATGCTCCCGACCTCCTCGGACCATCTTTCAGGGCACAGCTGACCCCCCGCTGTCCCCCACAGTGTGTGACTCCCTGTACCCCAATGGGACACTGAGCGGTGACCCCCAGCTGCCCCCCTGGTACGTGGACCAGCGCTTCACCCTCTCGGCTCTCTGTGTCCTCGTCATCTTCCCTCTCTCCGTCCCCAGGGAGATTGGCTTCCAGAAGTACTCCAGGTACCACCTGGCTATCCCTGAGGGCTACCCCTAGGTACCCTGTGCCCTGGGTCACCTCCTCCCATGGAAGAGCCATGGCAGCTCCCCCTCCCTTCCTCCTGGCTGTGTGCTGATGCTCTCCCATCCCTGGCAGCATCCTGGGTACACTGGCTGCCTGCTACCTCACTCTGGTCATCATCCTGAAATACTACCTGCAAGCAGAGAGCCTGAGTTTGACTGAACCCCCCCAGCCCTCCAGGTAGGAGTTTCAGCCCCATGTCCCTCCTGCCCTGAACTCCATGGCATGAGCAGTGACACGGGGCAGGGCTGGAGGCAGGGCAGCCCTGGGCCCTGTGTGTGGTGAGGGTGAGCTGGGGACAGCTCACAGTGGGTGGTAGCTCCCAGCCCCAGCTTTCACCCCAGCAATCACCCTTTTTCCCAGGATCACTGGGCAAGAGATTCCAATAGTGGCTGCACAGAGGTTTCTTCTCCATGATAGCCTCATGCCCTTTGCTCTGTGCTTCCTCTCCACATGCCACAGGTCCTCCTCCTCCTGGATCTCCATCTTCAGCGTCATTCCCACCATCTGCTTTGGCTTCCAGGTAGGTCACCCTGCCCCCTCTGGCCCCACTACCTCGGCAGTGCTGGCAGTCCCCATGGCATCCCAGAGCATGGGGATGCCGTCCCTTGAAGTGCAGGTTGCATGGAAGGGGACCAGAGACACAAGTACCCCTGAATGGGGCAGGGCAGGACGGGGCACCTGTAGTTCGGAGGGAGGATGCTGGGGTTGGGGGCTGTCCCCGCATGGAGCCCCAGCGCTGTCCCCCCTTGCCTTGCAGTGCCACGAGGCATGTGTGGCCATCTACAGCAGCATGCGCAACCAGAGCTTCTCCCACTGGGTCGCTGTCTCTGTGCTCTCCATGCTCATTTGCCTGCTCATCTACTCCCTGACTGGTAACCTCAGCACCAAACCCTTTGTCCCCTCCTTGCCCTGGGGGTCCCCTCTCCCCTTGGCTCCCCCATCCTCCTCGGGGTTCCTCTGTGCTGCTCACTGCACCACCGCCCATCCCCACCTCCCTGTCATCAGGGGTCTATGGCTACCTGACCTTTGGCAAGGCCGTGGCATCCGATGTCCTGATGTCCTACCCAGGGAACGACCCGGTCGTCATCGTCGCCCGCCTGCTCTTTGGAGTCTCCATTGTCACCATTTACCCTATTGTGGTGCTGCTGGGCAGGTGAGGGGGGTGGTGACAAGCTGGGTGTCGCCCCAGCTGGTGCAGCTCCCCTGGGTGCCATCAGCCCCCCCCATCCTCCCTCCCAGATCGGTGGTGAAGGACTTGTGGGCAAGCCCGAAGTGTGGGGCTGTGGCAGTGTCTGAGGCACACGAGCGGCGGAGCCGGGTGGCGCTGACAGTCACCTGGATGGCCGCCACGCTCGGCATCGCCCTGTTCGTCCCTGACATTGGCAAAGTCATCGAACTCATCGGGGGCATCAGCGCCTTCTTCATCTTCATCTTCCCAGGCAAGAGCAGGCACGGGGAGGGAGGGAAGCAGTGGGGGGTCACTGGTGCCAAGGGCATTGCTGCAGTGGCAGGTGGCCTGTCCTGGCCCCATTTTGGGGGTGCAGGGCTGTGCTTGGGGGGGACAATGCAATGGGGCTGGGTGAGGGGTGCTGTGCTGGTGGGGCTGAGCTTCTGCACTGACAGCAGGGCTGTGCCTAGTGTGCATGACTGGGACCCGCAGCCTTGGGCCACGCAAAAAGTGAGTGTCTGCGTGTTCAGCAGCGGTGGGGGCAAGGGAAGGGACGGGGCAGGGTGTGGCAGGTTTTGGGATGAGTGTTTAAGCATGTCTGTGGCGCCCCTGGGGGAGCAGCAGAGTGAGGATGGAGGTTATGTGCTAAAGGGTCCTGTCCCCCATGGCGGGTGGAGGGAGCACCCCAGGACCTTGGGGTCTTGGTCTGGAGGGTGCTCTGGGGGGACCATGGATGTCTGGGGAGGGGTGAGTGTGCCCCAAGGGGTGCCGAAGTGCTGCAGGGGCCAAGGCAGAAGATGAGCAGGGGCACCCAGGTGGGTGACAAAGGCTTGGAGAGGTCCCCTGGGGAGACCTGCCAGAGCATGAGCCCATCATGAGGAGAGGGGACAACACAGCCTGGGGCGATGGAGACTGTAAAGGGACAGTCCCAGCCTGGGACAGTTCGGGAAGGAGCTCGGTGCTGAGGACCTCACGACAGAGCAGCAGCAGGGCTTGGGGTAAGTGCTGCATCCCAGGGGTTTAGTATGGGGCCGAGGGGGTCTGTGTGCCTGGGGGGAGGGAACAGGGAGGTACAGACCCGGGGGTCCAGGGAGTGGGGTTGGAGCCAGGCAGGGGACAGGGGTGGGAGCATGTCACCACCATGGGCTGGGGCTGTGTAGGATGGCTGTGCCCGGGTACAGGGTGGACAGATGTGGGTCTGTGCTCCCTCAGCAGGGCCACTGGGCACAGGCAGGATTGGGAATGATGGTGGCATCTGCCAGGTGTTTGAGCGAGGTTCGTGTGTCATTGCAGCTGACACTGGGGTTGGCCCAGAGGGGCTGCTGGGCTCTTCAGCCATGCACTGGGAGCGAGGCAGAGGAGCAAAGCAGAGGAGGCTGACCCTGCAGAGAGCTCCACAGCCAGAGGAGCTGGAGTGCAGGGGTGGCCCGTTCTGAGGTCAGCTCTACCCCAGCAGCCTCTGCTCGTGTCGCCGCAGGGCTGCTCTCATCGCCTGGGGGGTTCTCTCCGTTCTCGGCGGTGCCTTTGTCTGTGGGCAGAGCGCTGCCCTGGCCGTGCTGGGGCTGCTGCGCTGAGGGGCCACAGACCCCCAGGGTGACTCCCACCGTGACCCCCTCACCATCCTGCCCCGGACTGATGCCCCGAACACAGCCACACCACTGGATCCCATGGCGGTTTTATTTGGCATCACTGTCCCTGCTGTACAGTGGCTAATAAAGACAAGACAGGGTATTGGCAAGGGTCCTGTGCCACACACCCTGAGGGACCCCCACGCGTGGCAGGGTGGGTGTGGGGTTGGCACAGACAGACACACACACAGACAGAAGTACAGACCCCAGGAAGGAGAGAAGGCAGCCACCCTCATGCCTGCAAGGCACCAGCTGCAACTGTGCACATGCAAAGGAAACCCCTTGGGACCCCCCACGCCTGGAAAGGACTAAGGGGTGCCTTGGGAGCAGGGAAAGCCCCCTCTGCCACCACCCTGACTCCCCCCTGGGACATGGGTCCCCATCCCTGCAGGCACACACACTCTACACCAGGCACAACCTCACCCCCCCATCCCCTCCCCAGTCTCCTCCCTGGTGGCCCCTGGGGACTCGCACAGACCCCCAGCCTGCTCACTGCTTTCGGAGGGCTCCAGCCTCCCATTCCCATCCCTGCTTCCTGGGGCCTGCCTGCCTGCACCCACCGCCCCCACTCCCTGCCTACCTATGTCTGGGGAATGTCCCCCTCCCCAAACCCTGCCAGCCCCTCCCTGGCAGTCCTTCTGGCCCCAAAACCACCCCACACCAGGGAGAGATGGCCGAGGTGATGGGGTAGCTGAGAGAGGGCTCTGTGGGGTGGGGGACACACACATGGGGGTTTTCTTCACTGCAGCCAGGTCACACCGACACCTCCCCCAGCCATGCAGGGGGTCACGGCCACCCCCCAGAGGGGACAGGTGCTGGTGGCCCCCCAGCACCGACGGTCACTCCCGGCTCAGGGTGCACCAGGCAGCTGCAGGGGAACATCACTGGAGGGTCACCCTTGCCCAGCCCACATGGCCCTGACCCCCAGCCCAGCCAGCTCAGCCCATGCTGTCCTCCACACCATGCCACCTGCCCACCCTTGCTCCCCAACAACTGGAGAAGTGCTGGCTGACCAGGGGTCCCTGCCCCCCCACTCTGGGGTGGCTGCCCTCCTACCTGGCACGGCCACGCTGGAGATGGCCTCAGGCTGGCTCAGCGTGTCCACCTTGACGTGCTGGAAGCTCTTGCTGGTGGCACTCTGCAGGTGCCTGCACCCAGGTGGGAGAGAGTGGGTGACACCCAGCCCCCCCCAAGAAACACCATCCCAGCCCCCCACAACGCCATGGGCTCTGGCAGGGCTGGGTGCCAGCAGTCCTGCTCACTTCCCCTTGGGCAGAGCACCCTGCCTTGGTTCAGGACAGTGACACCTCCCATCACCACGTCCAGGAGCGTTGCCAGGTGGGAGGTGGAGAGAGACCCACCCCAACCACCCTGCGCTGTTTACAGCGAAGGGACAGCCCTAGGACAGACAGACAGCTCCTCAGTCCTGCCATCAGACAGGAGACAGAGCTTGGGGCTCTGCTGCTCTAACAGCCCTTCACACCCAAGCATCCCAAAATGGGCTGTTTTCACCCCCTCCCCTACCTCTTCCAGTCTTCCTCGGTCTCCCAGAACTCATACACGATGAAGGTGACCCCGTCAGGCAGCTTCACTGCGGTGACACTGGCAGGAACAGGGAGAGGGGGTGAGCCCCCACCCTGGGGATCCCTCCCCGCTCTGGAGCCACAGATGTGCTCTAGAGTGGGCTACTGAGGGGGGACCCAGCTCCAGCAGCCCAGGTAGGGGTAGCCCCCCAATCCCAGCACTCCCCAGCCCATACAGAAGCATTGTTGGTGGCTGAGCATGACGACATCCCAAATCCTGGCTGTTTTGCATCAGACCTTCACGTGGACCTCACTCCAGCCCACCCCAAGCCCCCCATCTCCCCAGCCCCATGACGTGCAGCTGCTGGTGGTACCCACTGGAAGCAGTCCCTCTCCCCAGCCACGCTCTTCAGGTACTGCTTCAGGGAGCTGCAGAACTCGCCCAGGTGCTTGTGCGACACCGTCATCTCCTTCCGCACCAGGAGCAGGTACTGCCAGGCCCCGAAACACAGCGACACGTGAGACCCCAAAAACACAGTGACCCCCCTCAAGTGTGGCTCTGTGTTGCAGGGCAGCCCAGCACCCACATGTGGTGGTTGGGCACACTCACCGTGCAGGCTGTGCTCTCGCTGTCCGACAGCCGCTGGTGCAGGTCAAACCAGAGGGTCTGGGAAAAGGAATAAGCAGCAGAGTGGGGGGTAGATTGGCTGAAGCTGCATGTCCTTCCCTGCCTGGTGGGTTTGTCCCCAGCATTTGCAATGACTGTGCCCCCTTCTCTGCAGGGAATGGGCTCCTGAGAGCTGCTTGCACCTCTGTGTCCTCCAGTCAGGACCCTCCACAAAAGCTCCCTGTGCTCCCAGGGCAGCCCACATCCCCAACACCATGTCCTCATCCCTGCCCCAAAAACAGCTGAGGCAAGGTCCTTGAATTGTCCCTGGGATGGCAGGACAGCACCCCACAGGCAAATGCTGACCCTTACCTTGTCCTCCAGCTTGCCAATCAGCTTAGCCAGCCTGTTGATCTGGCCCTCCAGCCCCTCTGCCTTGGTATCGGGGGAACCTGTGCAGAGCCAGGAGAGAGGGATGCAGTGAGGGCACCTGCAGGCACCTCCTGAGAGCCCCGTGCTGCTGCTGGGACCTGACTGCTCCGAGCCACCCCAGCCAGCCAGTACTTACCAGTCTGGAAGCTCTTTCCTTGCTCCCTGGGGACCATCCAGGTGGTGGGAGAGTAGCTGGGCACGGGGTTGTCATACCAGGTGTCACTCAGGCCATGACCATCCTTGCTGGGATAGTGCCTGGAACCAGAGAGCACACAGGGTGTCAGGACAGCAGAGTTGGGTGTGCACAGAGTGGCAGGAGGCAGCCCTGGGGAGCCAGCACTGGAGCATCCTTTCTGGCAGCTCTGCCAGGCCCTTTGGAGAGCAGCAGTGCCCACCCTGTGCCCAGGCAGTGCAGGCTTCCTTCCTGCACCACCCTTTGGCATCAGCCAGTGTGGGGAGTGGGACAGAGGAATGTTAGAGGACTGCTCCCAGCAGCCATCACTTTTCTCTCCTGCTTATGGAACTGCGCAGCCCTCCTGGCACCACCAGCAGCCCTCAGGGACTTCTTCAGTCCCAGACAGACACACAACATGGGGCATTCAGGCCCCTGTAGCTGTGCCCAGCCAGCTGGCTGCACCTTCCTGGGGCTGGTTTTGCAGTCCAATGGCTTTGGTGACTTTCAGACAAGAAAAGTTGCTGTCACACAGGCTGCCCATGCCCCAATAGCTGCCCATGAGCAGGGGGCAGAGATGCCTGGCTGTGTATCCCACTGACAGACTGCAGCTGCAGCTCTCCTGTAGAGCAGAAACACATCCACTGTAGTGTTTCCTCCACCCCGCTTGCTTTCTCTGGGTCTACAAAGCCCATTTGGCCTGGAGGTTTCTCAAAGCTCAAAACAACTGTCCTTAACCACTTCCACAGATGGAGCATCCATAATCACCATCCAGCCACAGATCCTCAGTGGTCCTCCCAGGACCTCATTTATTTGCAAGCCAGAGAGACTGCTAAGACCTGCCATCCTCACAAGGGCTTGCAGCTGCCATCCATGTGTGTGAGATGGGAATGGCTTTGGGGAAGAATGACCCTCTCCTTTCTCCTCACCAACAGGAAGCCTGAGCCAGAGGGAGAGGCTGAGCAGCTCAAAGGATTTCCAGTGTTTCCTTCCAGCAAGAGCAGCTCTGTGCCAGCTGACTGTTGACAGAGGTGCCGGGGAGCCCTGGCTCCTCTCGGCATCTATTGTTAGTCAAGCAGCTCCCAGCTGGAGACAACGTGCTGAGTGCCCTGGAGCCAATGGGCACCAGAGCAGCCAGCATCTCCCTGCCCTCCTGTCCCTCCCCTGGCACCTGGCTCCTCTAGAGCACAGCCCTGGTGCTGTTTCCCCAGCTACCCTGAATATCAGCCAGTGTGGGCTCCACCATACACACAGGAACACGATGTGCCCATCTGGTCCCAAAGAACATCTCCAAGATAAGGAAGCAAGGACAACAATAGAGGTGGCAGGAACACCCCTTTGCTACAGGCTGTGCAATTATCCCACTGCTGGTCCTGGATAATCCCCTGTCAATAGACAGGAAATTAGGCAAAAACAGAGATTTGTTTCAATCATAATTTAATGAGGTAGCTCAAGCTTAGACCTCTGCCTTCACACTTTGTTCTACAGCCCTTTATTTTGGTGCTTTTTAGGCCACCTCTTTGTCTTCATGTGGATGCAGGAGATAATTTTTTTTTGGTGGGATTTATTTTCCTTTTAAGCTATTATCTTCATGAGAAAACAACTACAATACTCCCCATTATGATCTGGGCCCACACATCAGCAAATAAAAGCCAGCAAAGTCTTTCATGGGCTCTTATTGCTTTGTTCCCTTTTCATTGTTTCCCAGGAGTTCCTACTTTTTGTACAAGGTTTGCCACAAAACAAAGAGAAGAAAGAGATGTGAGATGATGAAACCCACAGCCTTCCTCCTAGAAAAGCTGGTGAGGTGGTGCCAGAGCTGCCCAGGTCTCACTGTGTGCCAGAGAGTTGTGTCTTAGGAGGGAGCTGAGATTTTCACTCTCTGTGGTCTCTGTGCCCCTCTGCCCACCCATGGCTCGGGGAAGCCAAAATATCCCTGTGCAAGCATTCTGTGGCCTCCTGGCTCGAAGGAATGGCAGGAGAGGGGTTTGTTCCGTGACAAAGAGTTTCTTTGTCAACCTGTCCTGGCTACACCTGGTGACGGTGGCACTCTGGGGAGGTGAGTGACGCTGGCACCGCTGGCTGTGCTGAGGTTTGACCTGTGCTGCTGGGAACTGCTGGGAATCTGAGGACTGCACGAGAGTGAGGGACAGGGCAGGAGAGAGTGGGGGAGAAAAGCCCCCAGAGTGCAGGGCGCCGGGAAGGGGGGCAAAGAGAAAGGCAGCCACTCACCCAGCTCCCCTTTGCACAATGTTTGCTGCATCTCCCTCACCCTACAAACGCATCCTCCTCCTCCCCCTCCACTCTCCTGCCCCAGAGGAGGGTAGGAGTGCTGCAGACCTGGCAGGGTTGGTTTGCTCATCGATGGCATCCACAGCACTCTCCACGGAGCTCAGCAGTGACTGTGTCTGGTTCGCCGTCTCCTTCAGCAGGAAGCGAGTCACGAACTGATCCACGTTGCTGCCGCTCTCGTACACCTGCAGGGACACACAGGGAGTGTGGTGAGTGCCAGAGCTGCCATGCAGCACCACGAGGGGCTCCAGCCAGTGCCACGTCTGCCCAGCATCCCACGCACAAGCTGCTGCCTTCCGTGTCCCTGCAATGTAAAGAGGTGTTACCCAAAGCCCAGAGCTGCTCTCTTTAACATGACCCTAAATTACCTTATATTGCCTTGCAGCCAGTGAAAAAAAGGCTCCTCTAAACCCAAGCTTGCCAGCACCACTCTTTTGCAGACTCCAACCCATCAGTGTCTGCTGGGACAGGACATTGCCCAGGCAAACCCTGCTGGGCAGTCTGTCCCTGTGTGCTGACACCTCCTGGCATGGCACTCCTCTGGGAGGGACTCAGGAATTTTTGGAGCCATGAGACAGGGATGGATGCTCCTGGCTCCCTGCATTCCATCAGCAATGACCCCACTCAGGGGACCAGAGTGGTCCCAGCACTGCTGGTTAGCTGAGCATGCAGCAGCACAACATGAGCACCCCAGGCTCCCCAAAGCAAATTATTCCTGTTTTATGGTGAAGCTATTAACAAGGGTTATTTCCATGGCAACTGGAGCAGCTCTGCAAGAACCCACAGGGCCTTTATCTCCACCTTTATTTCCCATATTAAATCATAAAAGAAGAATGAGCTGATGGAAAAAGCCCTTTGGGGAAACTGATCACAGAGCTGATTTCTCAGCCCTGGTTTGGTATAGAAGCACTAGTTTCTTGATGGCTTCTTGAGCATCCAGTTAGCAGTGGCTAATAACTTGTGTCTAACACAAGAAAACTTGCTCCTCTCCCTGTCACAGGCACAGTGTTTCTGGGGGACATGCAGGATGTGGTGATCCTCCATGGATGGTGATGCTGAAGCCTTGCAGGGTGCCCTGCCCATCACCTCCTGCCCATCACCCCTGCTGCCTGTAGCACCACTGGGTGCAACGAGAGAGGTGCAAGGAGGGCAGGATCCATGGGCTGCATTGCTCTTTCATCAGCACGGCCTGTCCCAGGACACTGCTCAGATGGAGACAGGACTGTCTCAGGGCACTCATGGGCTGCAGCAGATCTGCATGAGAACCAAGCACTGGGATGCTCTTCGAGTTTAGGGGTGCATTTGTGGGATTGTGGCAGTGCACAAGTGGACCCTGGCACCTTCAGAGCCTTTGTTCAAGCAGGACCATGCTCCCCTCCACAGCCCTGGTGCTCTCTATCACAGCCCAACTCACTCAGAACAAAGAATACTAAATATGTATGAGTGTTCTTTCCTAGCACCACATTATACATATACACACAGACAGACATGTCACATCTGAACAAGTGTGTACAGACAGTGCACTGAATCCTTTGTTGAAGTACCTCAGCCTTCCCCTTCCTCTGCCCTCATGCTTTGGGAGGAGCCCCACATCAGGCCAGATCTGCCCCTTTCCCCAGGAAATTATTTTATAACTTAATACATCTTCCACTGTCCACACTGTGGCTAAGGAGGGCATATTAAACTGCTAAATTGCCTTGGCAAGCACGTAACATTGCATTTGGGATAAAACTAATTTCTTTTGCCCCTGCCTTAGCTGCTGCCCCTGGCTCCTCCTGCCTACTGCCAGCACTCTGCCCATGATGAGGGTGTAAATATATTAATCAGGCACTCAGACAGCCTCTGCTGTAATTACAGATGAACTCTCACACCAGCTGCTGCCTCTTGGGGTCTGGATTTTTCACTACCTAACTACAGCTTATAATCCTCATTCAGCTTTAGGAAAAATCATAGGGGGGATTCACACATTCATTTAAATCAGCATAACTCCCCGCATACAGATTGGATGGATGGATGGATGGATGGATGGATGGATGGATGGTTGGATGGATGGATGGATGTTGGGTACCAAGCTGCTCCAGCCAGTGCACAGAATATTGGGGTGTTGGTGAAGACCTGGTACTTTTTGGCAATCCAGTAAGTCAAATAGCTCTGAAATCAAAACAACAATGATTTTTTTTCTCCTGCTTAACTAACTGGCCATTTGCCAGCCCAGCTGTGACATTGGCTCTCAGGAGCTGAGTCAGAAACGCGTGTGCTTAGAGGTTTTTTCAGCAAAAAGGCACTCCTCTAGCATGTGTCTTCTTCAGGGCTGCAAAAACAAACCATTAAAAAGACCAGCTATAAAGGAATCCTTCCCATTGTCTTATTAAAACATTTGTCAGACTGTCCTAGTGAGATTTAATGAGGTTTGGTCTTATTAATTCCACCAAGAAGAGTTATTTCCTCCTTGCTTAGCTTGAGAAGCTAAAATATTTATGGAGATAATATAATAATTGCTGCTCAATGAAGCTGCTCTGTACATCTCCAATCCTGCTCTTTTCCATCCATCATTTCCAGGCAAACTCTTTGCTGAACTGCCTGGCCTTGACCTCTGCTGCTGCAAACAGGTGGCTGTGAGTGTTTGCAACGAGCAGCAAGTGTAAAAGCCTCATTGAAAGGATGGCCTTGACATTTCTGTGTTGAAGGCTCTCAGGAGAGCCTCGGAAAGCGTCATGGTTTGACAAACCAGGACAAGAGACAGAGATATTCAATAATGAGAGAAGAGTGGGGAAAAGCTTGCTTTACTGGGGAATTATTGCCCAGGGCTGGGTCTCTGGTTAGCTGGCTGAGATCCAAGCCCCAAATCCACTCCTCTCCATCACATCACAGGATTTTCACGTGTCTGTAAGGCACCTTCTCACACACAGGGGCAGCCAAAACAGGGGCACAGTCTGCTCAAAGCCTCACCACCACTCTGCCAGCTTTTTTCTATGTGCACTCACCCAAAACAGCCCAGATTCTGGCACAAAATAATGAAAACCCCCTGGGATGTGTTACCTGTGCAAACCCCAGCTGGGATTTTGATGCTGTTGAGTGATTGGGGTTGCTGACCTGTGCCAAGCTTCCCTCACCAGACACTGCAAGTGCATACCTAAAAATGGGCTCTCATGGCCACGTCCTTGTGGGTATCAAATATTGGAGAGGGAGAGTTTTGATGTTGTTGAACATCACAAAGCTTCTTTATTGGTATTTTTAAAGGTCAGTATTCAGCTCATTAAGACTACAGGATGTAAAATAGATTATTCTGCACCACCTAGGGACTCAGAGACCCACTGTGACCATCCCTGTGCCTCACAAGGTTACAACCTGACCAACAAGGCTTCCCAGTGCCGGTTTGCAGTGAAATTGGCCAAATTGGCTAGCAATTACCACGCCTGGGGACACCGATGACTTCTCCAACTGTTAATAACCACAGTCCAAGCACACCCACAGAGCGATGCCACCGAACTGAGGCGGCTTTTCAGTTGGAAACCAAAGGCAATTCTGTTTCACCCACACTTTTCCTTCAGTTAAAAAAACAAAACCCAACAACAAACCTATTGCCATGCCATAAAACACCCATCAAGCCTCACCCTGGGATGATGGAGAGGTTATCTTCCACCCACCCAGCCCTTCAAAAACCAGGCATGTGTTGCACTGTAACCTCTGAGTGGCTGATTTAAATTAATTTCTCATAATTGCCTGTTTGCTTCCAAGAGATATTTTCTTATAATTAGAATAACACTCAGATCTGCCTCTTGCTCCTTTCCCTCCCCCTGACTCTTAAATCCCTTCCAAAGCAGAGACCCAAAACTGATTGCCTGGCACATAATCAGTAGGGGAAACCTGAAGAGAACAGGCATTTAAATAGTTGATAAATGAAAGCATTATCATATGAAAGAACCCCAGCCTTCCCGAAACAGCTCTAAAAACCCAAATGAGACACCTGTTCAGATTAAGAATATGACAACAGCATCATATGGGTTTTAAAAGCCTTTTGCTATAAAATCCTGCTTTTGCAAATCTCAGTGTTGGACCCTTCTCAGCTCCTGAAGATCTCCTGCCATGGATACTTCCCAAGCAATTTATCGCAGGACTTCTCTGTTCTCACTATTAGAGAACCTCCCTGCTGCAGTGGAATCCCATAATTTCTTTGCAGCCACGAGGGTGTGAAGGGCAGGTATCTGCTAGCCCACAGATGTGCTGTGCTGCATCTCCCTGAGGTCACAAGTGGACTCAGATCTGGCTCCTTTGCACCCTGTCCACTTGCCCAGCAGGCTAGGAAGTGTGACCTCCTATTTCTGAACACCCTGGCTATAATCAGCCTTTTGCTTCACACAAGTTCCTAATTAGCTGTATTTAGTACCCACAAGGCAGCAATTTAACACATATTTTATTTCAGTTTTCCAAGGGAAGTGCAGATTTTGTTTTCCAAACACGACCTACTCAAAAGACCCTGCAGACGTAGTTGGGTGGGATGGTCAGGCTGCTGGAGGCTCAGCCTGGCTGTGCCAGCTGCTCATGCTTTGATTTGCTCCCTGCCTTTCCTTTTGGTGGCTCCCTTAAACCTGCTCTTGGATTACTTGGCAAGACAGCAGCACTGACACCTGGGGGATTTATTCCCTTCACCATTCAATTTACCTAAATCCCAGGAGCAATAGACTTAAAATGAGAGGGACGAGGAGGAAAATCATGTTCTACAGGAGGTCCATGGCAGCTGGAGCCAGGACAGCACGAGCAAGACCACCAGAGATGATGTTCTTCCTTTTCAGAGGGAATGGAGGGACATGAACTTTGCAGCGACAGACAAGCAGAAGAGCAGTGAATGGGGATCTTCATCTAAAAATAAGTTCCAAAAGAGACCTTAAGATTCATCTCCCTGCCAGTCCCTGCTCCCCGCAGTCTGGCAGCCCAGCTGGATCTCATGAACAGCCCTGTGGAGCTGGCAAGAAAGTCCCTCCGGATGGCATCACATGGAAAAGTGGCTTTCTGGTCTGGAGTCTGAACAGAAAAGTTGGGGAAAACTCAGTTCTTGCAGAACTGAAGCAGCACATTTTGTTTCAATTTGTGGTGCAATATTTTCTTAAATCAGTTTCAGAGAAGAGCTGCAGAAATACTTTCTGAGAAATGAAAAAAATGCACCTCCTTTCCTTTCAGATTATTCTTCAACTATAAAGTTCCATAACTTTTCCAGAAATCAACATCTAGCTTTTGCTATAGAAATTGATACAGAAATGGTTCAGAAATGTGTCATTCAAAACATTTGGAGAGTTGACTCAACCTTTACCAATTCAGGGATCCATCACCACTGTTTTCTTTGTTCAGCCACAGCCATTCACCATGATTACATTTTTAACTGCATCACAGGAGCATTTCCGAGCTGGTGTGCTATCATAAAATCACCCATCCAAGAACAGAGAAAGCAAGGCAATTGATAATCCCAAAAACCACTCTCTCCCCATCAGGGCAGATGCTGCAAAGGTGAGGATGGACAATGCTCTGAGCCCCCCAGAAAAAGCAAACTGGTCATTTGAGGAAACAACCTGACACCTAAAAAAGAGGCAAATGCTTCCAAGGGGGAAGATAATGACAAATTGTGCAGGATCTCCTGGGGTTCAGCCAGGTATAAAGCACCAGGAGACAAGCTGTTCCTGCACTCAGCAGCAAGGAAGTCAAAGCAGTATTTCTCCAAAGGAGAGCCTAGTGTGGGATAGGGTATGAATCAGCCAGGAGAGAAGATGGAACCACCGATGTGCTGCACTGCAGTGATACCCCAGGGGCTTCAAACCCAATGCAGAAGCCATCAGCTGTTGCTCATGTAACCACCATGAGCCAAGGCCAGAGCATGAGGTCTGTGAGAAGCCTTGAGCAGCTCACACTGTCTGGGCTGAGCACAACCCAGAACTGCCACCACTGTGCTGCTGTTCTACCCTGCCACGGGTCTGTCACCTGCCATGGCACAGCCCTGCCCCAGGGACCTGACACCCCCAGGGTGAGCACCAAGCTCATTCAGCAGAGCAGGAGAAAACATGCTCGGGTTAAATGAAAGGCTGAGATAAAGGATTAGTCAGAGGATGGGAGAAGAATATTCTTTTTGAAGATTATTTCTACTTACTATTTTATCTCGAGGTGTTGTTCAAAAAAGAGCAATATTACTTTTGGCAAGCTTAGGTTTGGCAGGTAAGAATGCAAATAAGAGCACTCTATATTGCAGATCTGGGCTGTGCTGTAACACAAAAAAATACCATCCACCATTTATAGCATCCAAGACTGCTGGCAGATGGTTCTTGCTCTGGGACTCTAACTGAGCTGCTCAAACAAGTGCAGTTTGCAGTTTGCTGCTGGGGGCTGAAAACTGGGGGAGACCCATGGCCAGCCTGGCACCAGCAGCAGGGAGAGGAAATCTGCTGCAGCACCTCCACCAAGCCCCAGGAACATTTACTGCCCAACAGACACCTCTCCATGAAGGAATGATTTGTCTTTAAATCTGAGCTGCTTCATCCTTGAGCACATTCATCGCTCAGCATTTTTTGGATTTCTTTGCAGCTTGCTTTTAAAGTTTGCCTCACCACTTAAGGTCAGCCTTGCTGATGTTTCCATGGTCAGTCCTGCAAAATGCTTAATTGGCAGGAGCTGGGGGCAGGAGCAATCCCAATGCAGCTGGCAATGGAAGCTGGACCTGACAGGAACAAGGCTAATTGAGCCTCTCTGGCTCAAAACCCCACACTGGTTTTTTACCAAGCTAAGTCACATTTCCCAGGGTGTCTGCAGGACGCTGGGCACAAACCACATCCTTCCCACTCATGTTGGTTTTGGTATTTGCTGACTGCACTATAGAACAGTAAAAGGGAATTATATAAGAACATCTCCTGCTGTCAGCTTTATTTAGAACCCAAAAGTTCATTTCCTTTCTCTTCAATCTAACTTTGCATTCCCAGTCGTCACCGGCAGTCATTTCAACGTGTCATGGGCATCACTGTATCGGTGAGCCTTTACAATGACAGATTTTGTTTTGCTGTGTGAGACCTTCCACTGCTGAATCCAATTACTGCTGATACTTTATAAGCTCCTCCAGCACGAGATAATTGCTGCTTTCTCTTTTTACGAGAAAGAAATAATCAGTTGTCTTTTAAGGTAAGAAATACAAACAGCAATTAAATGCCATGGCTCTCCATGCCCTCTCGTCAGCTGGCACCTCTTCTCAGAAAGACAGCATGGAAGAAGGTTAGGCTTCATTTATTGTTTGCCCTGAATACATTGTTTGAAAGAGAGGGAATAAGAACATTCCTAAATAATCAATAGTTTTCTCCAGGGTATGAAATATGTATTTTATTGTGGAGAAGCAGGAGCAGCTCACAAGCAAAGCAGTTTGCTTGCGAGTCACAATGCTCAGCATCATCACCAAGCCCTTTGCCACAAGAACAGGTGCAGGGACAGACACAGGCTTCAGCATCAGGGGGCGCAAAACCACACTTGACTCTACCAAAACCTGCTGCTTTGGCCATCTTCCCCCTCTTCCACTGTTTCTACAAATATATATTAAATGTATTAATCTTTTAAACATCCTGCTACCCCATCAGCATGGGGCTCTCAGTTACAGCATCACTTGGGGCGGAGATGGAGCAAAAGAGATTGCACCACCCCTGAAAGTGTCCAGGGCCAGGCTGGATGGGGCTTTGAGCTCCACTGGTCATTGGAAGGTGTCCCTGCCCATGGCAAAGTGGTGGAACCTGATGAAAATTTAAGTTCCTTCCAAACCAAACGTATCCTGTTTGAACATTGAAGATGAGTTTCTCTGCCACCCATGGCAGCTTGTTTTCTGTTGGGTTTTCTTTTCCCCTGCTTCTTCACCTGAACAAAGTGCCTGCCTTTGAATAATTCATTGATGAGGTTTGTACCACTTTGTTCACAAAATCACAGCGGGGAGCAGTTTTTCATTATATACTTCTTTGCCAGCTCCTCTCTGTGATGGAGTCTTGCTCTGCTTGTTCCCTTGCCAAAAGTCTGCCAGGCAGCACAGAGCAGCACACCCCACGGGCTGATAAAATGAGGGATGGGAGGATTCTGGGGCAGAATTCCCTGAATTGGCATGGGAACTGTCTGCATTTGAGATGAGAGTGTTGTGATCCTTCAGTGTCACAGGAGGAAGATGCCTCCATTGCTCCAGCTCTCCCTGTTTCTCTCCACAAAATCATGGTGAGGTGACCAGCTAGGTTTAGGTAAATAACCTTGACCTGTTGAAAGTAAGGCAGGTGAATCCTGCCACAATTTGCTGAATCAAGGAGGGACAAAAATGTTCTTCTTTTGAGTGGATTGGGATTGTGAATAACCATCCTGCTTTTCCTGCAGATGTCTTATGCAAGGTAATACCCAAATGCTCAGATGCCTAATTTATAAGCAGGGAATAAATCATCTTCTGCTTGCAAAATATTAGGGAGAATTAGTCATATATATTCACATCACATTGAAAAAGCAGTGGTGGAAGGCATCATGAGCAACAAGCTGGAGTGAATTACTAAAATCTCTATTAGCATGTTAACATTTATTTAAAATACATAGTTGGCAAACCTGATGGTCATGAAAATTGCTAATAATGAATATAAATGGCATATGAAATGACACAGAAACTTAATCATAAAAAGGAACTATTACTGTTGTCCTGATTTTTTTTACCCTTTCATAATGTTGATAAAAATTCACTAACACTTCAGACAGATCAGAGCTTGGCCAAAGACTTTTGTCTTTAATTTACATGGCAAGACATCAACAAGTTAAATATGTGCCTTCACTTTCCATGCTGCCATCCTCACAAACATCAAAAATGGTGGATTTTGATCAAGCAAGGAAATCAGGTTCTTTACTTAACAGCAAGAGAGGAAAAAAATTTGCCATTTCCCACTACAACTCCTAAAACTTCTTATCATTGTCACTTCCTTAATGTGGAGTAATTTGAGTTACTCCTTTAGCTTCAAAGATAAATGGAAGGGAGATTTCAATTTGGATTGCTTGCAGGAGGGCTGTAGCTGGATTGGGAAATCCTTACAGCTGCTTAGAAAAGCAAAACCTTCTTCTCTGGCTTGGTCCTCAGCTTACCATGTTACTGCTCACCACTGAAGAGGAAAACTACTTTTTATTCATCGTGGCACAAAATAACAATGCAAATGTGGTTGAAGGTAGAAGTGGGAGAAGGGATTGATTATCCTGAGGCAATAAATATCACTGATACAGCCCAGGTGCACTATTAACTGGTATGGGAGGATAGGACAATCCTTTCAAAGGAACTAAAGCTCTATAAACACTTCCCTCATCCTGGTAAGACAACAAATGAGTGGTGCACCTCTCAGCAGGGATGTTTATATGGTACATCAGCTCGGATTTTCTAGGTATTCCTAAATGAACTTCAATATGCTCCCTGACCAGCGTCACTGTCTATGATAATCCAGTATCATTAATATACATGATGGATTTTTTAAGAACTCAAGGCTACTTTGCACATAGAAAACAGGGCATTGTGCCTTGGTTTTGGTGCTTGCATGATTCCCCTGTGGTCCTTCAAACACAGCCCTCTAGTTTCTAACGCAGCAGCTTCTCACATGAGCAACTGTATTTGGAAAGCAGGATGCCTTCCGAGGTGGAAGCTGGATTTAAAGGCAGCCCTGTAACATGAAGTTTCCAAAAGCTCCCTCAGGGATGCTAACAACAACTCATGCATTCCAAATCCCACCCCAGAGACCCAGTGGCTGTGCTGCCTGCAGAGCAGGAAGGCACAGCACTGCTGAAGGGGATGAGGACCTTCAGATTTATGTGGTCCTTTAATGCAGCATTTACACCACTCTGAGTCTGGGAAACTGGAGGTGCAGGAAGGAGCACTCACCCGTTTGGTGTAGTCCATGGCCTTCAGGATGGAGAGGTTCAGCATCTCCAGGGAGGCCAAAACATCTTCATAGTCTCCCATATGGTCAACAAAATAGTCTGGGGAAACCAAGAGAAACATGATGGGGACGTGTTAATGTAACTTGAGGCTGCATGGCACAGAAGGATCTCTTATTGGTGGGAAGATCAGCCTGAGAGGATGGTTCCAGGTATATTTTTATACTCTATATCCTCAGTCAAAGTCACAACTTGTCCTGCAGGGATGGGAATGGTGTGATTCCCATGAAGGTTGGGACCATTGCAATAAGGAGATGTGAAACCCAGTAGCTCCCATTGAAAATAACTCATCAGGTTCTTTATTTCTATGCCTGCTTCTGCATTTGATTGTGTATGGTCTCTCCCTCCTACTGCTGGCATGGAGGGAGAAGTCTTGAAAGAAATCCCCTTTCCATTCCCTTGACATTCTTTGCCACTCAAAGCATCCAAATATCTCCCAATTCACCCCCATTTACATGAGCCGAGGCTGGCCTTAAACCTTTCCCTACATTCCTGTCACATTTGGGCCTCTGCCTACAACCACAGGTAGAACAAGCTTCTGGAAGTTAAATATGCCTTGAAAGGAAGAGAATAGAGCTGCAAGCTGGGCCCAGAATCCCGTGTTCTCCACACAGAGGAAGCTACATTTTCTCTGTGTCATCCTTATCCTTTCCCTGTTTCTGGTGACTGGCACAGAGTACAGCAAAAAGCTGTTCTTAAAAGCCACCGGTGCCTTTTTCAGCACTAGACATGGAGTTTCACACTGAGGTGACATCTCTGTGGAGTGCAGCAAGACATAAACTTCAGGAAACAATCCCACTAATTGGCTTTTCTTGGCTTAATTAGAAGTGCCTATAGCTATTTACAGTCTGAGAACATATCCAAAGGGAAGATTTTGGCAGGAACCGGAATGTCACAGCATGACTGACAGCAGCTGCTCCACGATAAGCCAAACAGCTTTTTCTCCTTGCATGTGTTTGTTTGTTTTTCTTCCTACCTTACTTGGGAAAGAAAAACTGGGCAGATCTGAAAGGTAAAGACTTTTTCTAAGTCGGACTTATCCATTCCAGGAGAAATGGGCTGCTGTGGGCACAGCACAGCTCTTGAGACTGACCAAGGAACACATGGGAGAACGGAGTTGGCTTTAACGAAGCACTCAGCTCTGCTGCTTTAGTGTTATTTATTCATGTGAAGCTGTAGGGCTCAAGAAATACCTTTTAGGATGCTCTCAACATCTTATAACACACAACCCATTTCAAAGGAGACACCACAGCTCCCATTTAGACAAATGGAGGTTTTATGTTTAAAACTTAGAAGAGGAGCAAGCAAATAAGAAATTGCAGGCAAGGGCAGGCATTCAGCAGATAACAGATCTAGGCAGGAACTTGTGCTGATCGATCCTTTCTCCAGCTTCCCCCAGCTTTCCACAGGAGGTGATGCGTTTATCTCCCTTCTCTCCTGGCAGCTTCACCCCTGGGAGAGGCAGCGAGATGGGATCACGCTGGGTGACAGCCATGTAATTTTCTGATTTTATCAGATTGATGGAGAAAGCCATGTGGGGTTAAGCATTGCCATTGTTACCCCTGGATTTCCTGCCAAAGTTGGTGGTACAGCCTGTTGGGGTTTGATTTCCTGGGTCAGCTGGCAAGGAGACCTAATGCAATAAGAAAGGAGTGATGGGAACAAACCCATCACATCATCAGCAAACCGAAAGGACTTTATGGAATCTGTGTTTCTTGCATACCAAAGCAAGGACAAGCAGGAGTAACCAGTGGAAAGGGGAAATGTTTCTGCTTTTGCTGCCAGCTTGGATGCTCAAAATGGTGTGGGCAGGAGCTAAGTACACCAGGAGGAGAGAAAGCTTGGACAATGTCCTGGCACAGACACACCCACAGGCTGCCACAGACAGAGAGGTCTCTAAAATACCAGGAATAAGGAGTAACTGCCTGCTGCTGGCACAGGCACCCAGCAACTGCATCTCTGGCTGCACAGCCACTCCCAGCCAGTCTGCCAAAGGCTGTAATTAGTGGCAAAGTGATGAAGGTAAATGGTGAAGATCTGCTGAGGTGGCTTTATATGCTGTTCTGCACCCTGGCACTGGGGGGAATGAGAAGAGATGGATTAGCTCTCTGCAAGGCCACACAACTCTCTTGCCATTTCCTCTCAAAAAGCTGGGGTGCAGTAAACATTTCCCAATATCTAGCATCCATAGAAAAATACACCTGAGTTAGCAGCTTCAGTCACCTCCTGTTGAGGCAAAGCCCTTCAGAAATCTCAGCAGGAAATATTTCCTTTCTAGTCAAGGTGTGGGACAAAATATTATCACAGATTTTCTTTTTTTTTTTCCTTTAATTTTGGCGGTCTGTGGGAGGTAGAGCAGAGGTGGTGCACCCCTCAAGGCAGCCTGCTGGGAAACACGAGGGTTGGCCTAAGGAGAAATATGTTATGGGGATTGCAGAGGGATAGAGTTTTATTGAACTTCAGAGTGAAGCTGGAAGCCATGGCATCTCCAGAAATTAAACTCCAGCTTGTTATTGAACGGGATCCACGTGCTTTGCTTAGCTTTGACCCCATTTGTGTTGCAAGGAAATGAAAAAAGCTTTGCCAGTTTCCCTGTGGGATGAGGGACAAAGCAGCAGCGGGGCTGAGCTCCCCCAGCTCTGCAGCACTGCAGGCTGGGTTGGGTTTCCTGGTCCTTCAAAGTCCCTCGTGCACACACTGACTGCTTCTGCCCAAAGAGAGGGACTGCACTCACCACACAGCTCCTTGGTGTCCACGTTGCTGGAAGAGGGGGAGAGCGAGGCAGGGGAGGAAGCAGGAAAGAAAGAGAGAGAAAGAAAGACAATTTTAGCGTAAGGGACAGATGAAGGCTACAGTTAGAATTCCTGCAGGCTTAACCCCAGATGTCCTCCTGCAGCACCACCTGCTCCCCCAGCATCCCCCAGCTGCTGGTGGGGACAGCCTGTGGACAAGAGAAGGGTTGGTGCCACTCAGGGCATCCACACCCTGCTGCATCTTCAGCATCTGTGCAGCTGGAACAGGTTCCCAAGTTATTTTGGATATTCCCTGAGGGGTTAATGGGTACCTGTAAATCCCCTCCATAGGGGGACCTCTGCCCAAGGAGGACCCAGCACACCTGGCACATCAACTCCTCTGACTTCCCTATGAACATCCAGCCTGGCAACACCCTGGTGAGGCACTCAATATGGAACAGAAATGTGTTTGTTCCCATTTAGTCAGAATAAAAATTTGCAAAATGTACTTTTCTCGATGGACCAATTCTCCTAATTCTGCTCTTACGAAGAAGCTCTAGCCTGGGACTCCCTCCAGACAAAATTGCACAATTGCTTCTTAGCACATGAACATTGAGTTTATGTAACAACATCTCAACAGATAACCTGCTTGGGAAATAAAGATTTCTGCTAATCTCTTTGTGCCTCCAATTCCCACACAATCATTAGTGCCATTCAAGGACTGGAACGACCTCTTAATAGAATTAAATTTTATCAATCCATTTATATCCTGGAAAGTTATTTCTTCAACTAAACTCATCCCTGCTCGGTCTAACCTGCCAATGTAAGTGGATTAGGGCTTTCACTGACAGCATCCTGCCTTGATCCCCAAATCGAGGCAAACACAAACATCTCGAGCTTTTGAGGTGCTGCCTGGCAGAAGCGTGCCACCCAACCTGCCTCCTGCTGTAAAAGCACGTGGTACTGAATCACACCCCTTTGGGGTCAGTGATGTCTGTCAGGGTGTAAAGAAGTCCCCTGTTGTCCCCAGCCCCTGCTGGTGCAGGACACTCGGGGTGGCTGCTGTGGCACGAGATGCCCTGGCACAAGCTGCAGCACACACCTCTCTGCAAAATGAGCCTTTACACTACTTTATCTTCATTCTTTTGGAGACTTATCATCTTCCTCAAACCCTGGAATTACTTCACTGAATCCTAAAACCCCCCTGGGGATGCAGCAGGCTCAGCTTCCCTGGCTTGATGTTCTCATGGCCAAATCCACTGAACACAGAGACACAAAACTGCAGCAGAGCTACTGCTGATCCCACAGCACTTTGGCAGCAAGTGATTGCCAGCACTGAGCTCCAGCAATGCAGCAGCAGGGAAATTCAGGTGAGACAGCCAGCAGAGGCATTTCCAGCCCTGGCACAGCCCAGGCCAGCCCCAGGAGTGTGGCTGGTTGCTCACCGAAGCTCTCTCCAGCACACAGCCTGGGAAGTCAACTGCTGGCACATGCATAAGAATAGTTTTTACATCAGCATTGTCCACAAAGTGTTTCAATAATATTTTTCAGAAGACAGTTATTGTTTATAAACACTTACCGACATGGTTATGGGTTTGCAGCTAGGGCATGTTACTGAGACAAAAAAATCTATTATTGTATTCCATGTGATTCTGCATTGTAATAATTGATCTGCTGCTGCCAAAATTGGTCTTTTATTTCCTCATATCTTGCCATTGTATGATTTAACTTAATTGTGCTTGAATGTTAACTCGGTTCAGAAGTTGCTTTTAATTTTAAGCCATCTTGCCTTAAGAATAAGCCTAATGAAAGAAATTACTGAAGTCAAAAGCTGACTTAATAAAAAAATATTATAATGTTCAGATGAAAAACTGAAAGGAGAAATCAGTGGTACTTGAGCAGGCTGTTTCCATCCCCCAGGACCGTGCCTGCTGGGAACATCCTTGACCCAGAGCCACATCCCCACTGCTGTCACAGGGGATTTCTGGCCCAGCTTGGGAGCTGCACAGCATCAGCCATGTGCAATATCCAGCTACAAAACAATTTACAATGTTTGATATAGTAAACATATGGTTATGGTTTGATACTTTAGTAACTAAGCCCCACCATGGGTTATACCAGTAGGATTTTTCATTATGCAAATATTCAGGATCTGAGTTTCAGGCCTTGTGAAATGGGAGGTGGCAGCTCCTGATGAGCTCCCTTGGCATCCCTGCCCCTTCCTCCCAGAGCTTCCCTTCAGAGGATGCTTTTGGAGCAACCACATTTCACAAAACCCCTCAGCAGAAAAACAGTTAGGTGAGCATTAGTTACCAATTTTTTTTAGACACCGAACTTTCAACATTCCTGTATACAACAATAAGCTAAAAATAAAAATTGCAACAAGTTGTTCTCATGTTTTCAGGGGGAAAATAAAAGTCTTTCAAGTGCCAGAACACTTGGCTGGGAATAAGATTTCAATTTTTTTATTACATTAATAATATGACTAATTAAAGAGCTTATTGAAGCCATAACCCAACTAACTAAGCAGAATATAATGAAGTTTAAGTATAAATGAAGAAATTATTAAAGATTTCTATGTTATACAATTTTTCCTGCATAGTAGAGACCAAGATCTGTATGATCTTGCTCTGAAACTAAAGTCTTTCTTTCAAAAGAGAAAAAAACTCAAGAAAATCCAAGTCTTTCTGTTTTCAGGTCTTTTCTCTGTTTTCCAGCCAATGAGGCTGAAGATTGGAGCAGCAGCACAACCCTGCATCCCCACTCTTGCTGGGGCTGTGCACCCTTTGAATTTACTTTCTAAGGCAAAGATATACTCTGGAGATTCTCCATTTGCCGTTTGGGACCTAATTGCTCCAACAGGAGTAGGAGGCAAACACAAGAGCTCAGATTTCAACCTAGATCACCTTCTGAAAAGCCAGAGCCCAAGCCTTGAACCACTTTGGCCACAAAAAAGGACTGTTTATTGCTCACCACTTCCCCCCATTTAAATACACTGGGACCATTTCACCAGATAAACAGATTGGCAATAGGGAAAGAGTTTTCCCTCCTGGTTCACATGTGACTATTTCAAAGAAAAAGAAAAGACCTCTAAGCATGATCCTGCTCCTGTGTATGTGGGAGTTTAAAGAGCAATGACCATGCTGTGAAAGCATCCTCTCAGTGGGCTTAATTAAGTGAACTTGTCCAGAGAGTAATTACTGAAGCATGACTCTAGGAGCAAGAGGCTGCCCAGAGTAATGGCTGTGCCTCCTGCATACTCCAGAAAGAAATACATTTCTCCCCACAAAGTCTCACCCAGCGTTAAATTGTGGTTTGATGAGCCCCTGAGCTAATGAGGATCCCTGGGAAGTCACATCTTTCCCTTGCCGTGCCCCTGATTGCACATTGTCCACGGAGAAGCTTTTCTCAGAGTTGTCCTATACTGACTGCTGCTTTTCCATCAGTCTACAAGCTTTTATAATTTCTGTAGCTGCCTTTCTTGAAACAAGATGCCATTTTTGAGGCTTTATCCCAGGGAGCAGGCACCACCAGACAGAGGACCTGTTGCATCAGGGTGTCCAACAGCCCAGGGGTTGTGGCCTCAAGCTGAGCATCCCAGCAGCCAGACCTCTGTGTGGGTGATGGTACCATGCAGCCTGCAGGTTTTGGGTCAGAACCTACAGCTAATTGATCCACATCAGCCTAATACTTTGTCAAAGCAAATCAATTCTTTCCACCAGCAAAAAATACCCAAACTTTCTGGAAATTCCTCACAATGATTATTTGCATTAGCTCTTGATAAGCAAGCCCAGTGGAGCACAGCACAGGAAGGGAACCCAGAGAACATCCCAGGAGGTCTCAGCAGCCAGGATGTCCTGCTCCAGTGCTGCTGCTGACCTGCAGAGCTTCCCTCCAACAAACACAGCCAGGAGTCTGCAATCCAGCCTCTCTCCCTCTCTGCCCCAGCATCTCCCTGCCTCCCTAAGGCAAGGCTGATGGCTTCTGACTTCCTGTCATTAACATATTTTTCAAGACTTCAGCTAAAGAGAGGAGAAGAAAAGTTATCTCAAAATAAAGAGGATAATGTGGAGGAGCATGAAATTCCCTTCCTGGGTTTCAGCTCAGCCAAAGGAAAGGTGCCCAGGCACTCCCAAAGGGCAGTACAATCGAAAACATAATGGCAATTCAGAAGTTGCAAATACATCAAAGTCTCATTTTCATGTTTCTCATGCAAATATCTGCCTGGATGTGCTGCTCAAATGCTGCTCAGTGCCCCATCAGCTTCAACTGAAGATAATAACCCTTTTCCTTGGGCAGATGAAAGGTTTGCATCAGCAGCCACACGGCTTAGTCACTTCACCAGCACAGAAAATAGAACGTTTTCTCCTGAAATCACGTTCTACTTTTATTTCCATCTTTTATTCACAGCTTTGGGTTTGCTACAAGGCTTCAAACAAGCACGGAAACAAATTATGCTCTAGCATTAGCCACCTGCAGAACTCATTTTCATTTAGGAAAGACTAAAAAACAACAAGTGCAGCTGGAAAGTATTATTATATCTGATGATAAGGCTTTGAGTCCCATCAGCAACAGTGCTGTGGTTTGTCAACACCTCAGAAGTGGAAAATATGCATCCAGATGCCTACTAAGGGGTCACAGATGGTCACTTCTGATCATTAGTTTCTGAACTCAATGAAACATTTTTTACACAAGCCCCAGAATGAGAGAAATTATTCCAGGCAGAGCAAGAGAAATACCAAATACTGGATGCCAGCCAGGAGATGAATAATTTTAATTCTAAAGAATTAAACAACTTTCCAAGCCCATCATTGTATCTTCTGGTGAATCCTGGTAAATCCTTCCCAAGACCTATCCAAGTGCTTCCCCTTTACCCACCTGCTTGCTTAAAAAACCCCAAAACATGCCTATGGTATGACTTAAAGAAGCATGCCAAACTGTGGTGTGCCACATGCAAAGAAACAGCAGAAACCATATGCCAAGGCTGTCCACAGCCAGAAGGGCATCCAGCCACCTGCAGCTTCGAATGCCACAGGCAGAGAAGGATTCAGAACATATCTCAGTTTTGAGTTTAATTTCTTTAGCTGTGGCAAGCTGGCAGTTGGGGCTCTGCTGCCCACCTGGCTTTGCTTTAAGGGATGGTCTTTATCTCCTGCCAAGTGTCCCTGCTTCTTGCATGACATAAATTTAGGGTATGTTTCGTGGTGTGCTTCAGCAGGAATAATTCCAAGGTGCACATACTGGTGCAGGCACAACGGCCCTGCTCCCTCCTCAGTAGAACAATAAACAGAGTGAGCAGTGAGCCTGAAATAACCCAGCAGGGATTTGCTTTTTCCAGCAGGGCAGAAGGTCCCACATATTTGAACTCTGAGTGGATGGAGGACAGCAGTGAGGCATGAGCTGACACAGGGCTCATTCACTCCAGACAGAGGTTTCTCCCAAAGTCTGTATTATATGAAAGAGGGAAAGTTTTGCAGAATGCACATGGATCAGCATCCAACCACCTACCTGGGACACTTCCAGGGTGGAAGCACAATGATTTAGAATAAAACACCTGTGGAGAACAGATCCCATGGGGGCTCCTGAAGGGGAGAAAAATGCTACCTTCTCCAAAGCAAAACTAATAACTTTATTCTTTCTTGGCATGTGCTTCATCATTGAGCACCTGGTGAGCACAGTAAGGGCCTCTGAAAGCCCAGCAACAAAAGATGTTTTTTCTCCAAAGCCCTGGTAATGCAGAGGGAAAAAAAAAAAAAAAAAAAAAAAAAAAAAAAAAAGGGGGGGGACAAAGAATTGCCCAGAAATAGAGAGAAGCAAAATGAGGAGTTTGTATGAAATTTTCACATATAAATATTGTATTACAGAGTCTCATCACCTGAGGTGCAGGACTGGGGTTTGTAACACGTTCTATGTACTTGGAGAGATGGTCTCTTTGCTGCTACTTGCCCTTGCTATCAACACGGTTTTCACTCACCGGTTTGAAGGCTGAAGTCTCGAGTGCCCCAAGCATGTTCTGCTCACCAAAACCTCGGTTTTGGCTCCTTGCTGCTCCTTACTCATCTTCCTTGGGATTTAGGCAGATGGTGACCAAGACAGGGATAGTTTCCACACTGTGTGACAAGCGAGGCTCTCTGCTCAGCAGGATGGAAGGTGAGCAGCACAGCACACCTGTGTTCAGACCCACTGGACAGTAATGGTTCAGGATGTAATGAATTTTAATAGCAATCTTTTCATATGGCTTTCTCTGCAGCTCCTTGCCTTTATGAACCATCTGAGTTCTCATTAACTCAAACACTGCCCTGATCCAGTTCCAAACCATCCATCCACGTTCACTGGAAATGCTGGTGCCCAAAACTGTGAGTTCTGCACTCTGTGCTGTCCTCTGGAGCACCAGGGCAGCAGAAGCCCCATTAAAAACCAGTAATCTGGAAAACACTGATTTTTCTAGGTAAGCTGAACTGACCTTCAATACAAACAAGCACAGTAAATTTGGTAGGCTCAGGATACAACACACTATTTTATTCATCCTGCTTCAAGGCTGCTCTCTCCCTCCAAAACAAGACTGTGTGAAGCTGCTGCAGAGTCACACAGGGAGTCCATGGTGGATTTGCTCTGCCTGTAGAAGCACAAAGAGAAACCAGGAGGTCTCAGTTCCCTGTTGAGCACCAGCAGACAGTGCTCCCCCTGCCCAAGCCAGACAAACAGCATCTGAGATATCCACATCTGTGCTTTCAGCATCACCAAAGATGCTCTTTCAGGTGACCTTCTGTGGCTGGCAC
This sequence comes from Grantiella picta, assembly GCA_013397955.1. Taxonomy (NCBI): domain Eukaryota; kingdom Metazoa; phylum Chordata; class Aves; order Passeriformes; family Meliphagidae; genus Grantiella; species Grantiella picta. Next base: position 174,219 of record VZRM01008820.1, on the reverse strand, counting down.
AGATCTTTCCTGTGAGAATTTTCTTGTGTTTTTTATAAACAAAGAAAAAGGTTGGATGTTATTAAAACGGTTTCTCGAGATGTGCACAGTTCAGGCCTGGCCAATAGGCTCAGGGGGAGGTTTCAGACTGACCAATCTGAGTGACCTCTGAAAAGTCTATATAAGTTGGGTAAATTAATAAATAAATCTCTTTGATCCTTACAACTTCTGGAGGGTCTTTTCTCTCTGCTAGCGGCTCAACAGCGACAACCTTCTATTATGATGGGGAAGATCAGCAGAAGAGCTTTACTACCTTCTCCTCCTCCTGGATGTGGAAGCCCCTGGGCAGATCCCTGAGTGTGTCTGGTGGCTCTCCTGGGGACGGACAGTCACAGCCCCAGCAAAGTGCCTCCTCACCTTACAGCCACGGCACAGCCCAGCCTGCAGGGTTTACAGGCAGACCTGCCCACTGGCATCCTTCCCACTGAGCCAGAGCCTGAGTTTAGCTCAGAACAGCTTTCAAAAATCCCCAGTAAGGTGCCTGTGTTACAAATCCTATTCCAGTTCTGATTGCAAAAGAAAAGGAGGGGGGAAACAAAGGGTGGTTAGCACTGAACGCTGACTCCTCATTGATATGTCATGAGGCTGAACTCCCCAGATGGGTGACACACTTTGGGGAGCAACAGATCCAAAAATGCCTGGGCTTGCTCCAAAGAGCCTGTGTACTGGAGTGCAGATGCCCTGCAAAAAGGCAGTTGCCATAGCACTCAACACGAGCAGTAATTAGGGATGTGATGGGAAGATGTCTGATCTCTAGCCAGTGGTCTGCAATACAGTGGCATTTATCTTGGGGCAGTAATAAACATTATAAAATGATGTGAGGAGGCTACTGAACTTGCTAAACACAATCTCTGAAGTCCCAAAACATCCAAGTGCAGTATGGATGCAGCAGCTGAAGGGCCCTCTTCCCACTGTGACCCCATTAGCTCAGCTGGACAGAGCCTGCTGCTGAAAACACCCAGGCTGTGAGCTTGATCCCCACAGGGACCATTCACATAAGAGCTGGACTCAGTAATCCTTGTGGATCCTTTCCAGTGTAGAATACCCTGTGAAATTTGTGAAATCCCAATTGCTGTCTTCTCCTATGGGATTCATCTCACTGCTCCTGGCAGAGCGCCAGCTCCACCACAGTTTTACACTCAGCACAGTCTTCAAGGACTTTGGTGTGAGTTTTCCTGGCTTTGGAAAATGGGGAAACTCTTCTGCAATGACAGCTCACGCTCTCTCAGAGGCTCCCAGGAGTGACCCTGGTGGCTCCCATGGGACAAGGACCATGTCCCCACTCCCCTCCCCATGGCGAGGGCTGTGAGGAGCCATGAGCACAGGGTCCATCCACACACGCTGGGTTTGGTTTGCCTGTGATGTGCTAACAGCAATATTCCTGCTTTTGCTTGTGTAGCTGATAAAACCAGCATGGGCACTTGGCCAGGGGGAAGGAGAGGATTAAACAGTGCTTTTTGCAGCACAACTCCGTTTCCATTTCCTTTCAGGGACTCAATATTTGCCATAAGGATGAAGACCATCACAACATAACACATTATTTGCTAGTTTCTCATTTTCAAAGACTGCTGCTGTATTTCAGGGCTGGTTCAGCTCTTCACTCCCTTGGCACACTGATGCATTCTGCAGCACAGACACTTGTGAAACACTGGGTCATAGCAAAGCCAATCCCCTGTGTAACTCAATTTCCCACATACAGCCACAGGTAGATGTCAGAAATCGCACGGTGAAGACCCCAGCTTGCCTCTCTCAGGAAGTCCCAAGCTGCAAACCATCCCTGACACAGACCAGATGCTTTCTTTCATCAATAGTTTCAAGGCAACCAAAACAACATTTTCTATGTGGTGAAGCATTTGACAGAACAAAACACACAGCTCTAATCATCAAGGACAGCAGGAAAAGTGACTGAGTATCTTGAAAAAATCAAACAATGGTCTGGATGCTGTTGGAAAACATGCTCAAAGCTCTCGCTACTTAAAAGAGAAATAAATGTCACTTTAAAAAAAGCAGGAGCAATAAACTGGCACCTGCAAAGTTCCAGGCATTTCTTTGCTCATTCATCAGCAACTGTAATATGGCACTTGAGGCTGCCAGGTGGTACCACACAGCTCCAGAACTGGAGTTTGGGCACCACTGATGAACCAGGCTCAGCCTCTGCCAGGCTCTGCCCTTCCTGCCCTATAGCTTCTAGAAAATAACATACAAAATGCAGCATAAAGTGGAGGGGTTTTCCCCCTTCCATAACCAGTTGGGCCACCCAGGATCTGTATGTTAAGAGCAAAGATTGGTGGAGTTGTTTATGCCCATGGAAGAAAATTTTGGGTGATTAAGGCAAGATCCTCTTGCATCATTCCTTGTAAAACCATTTCATGGTTTGTCACAGTTGGCCAGAACCTCTAACCACTCACAAAAAAATCTCTTGAAAAGCTCACAAAAACTCTGAACAAGATGATAACACAAAAAAACCTCCTGCTAACAGCACAGTTAATATCCCAAAAAATATATCAATGCAGCACACTAATTTGCTAAGCTTAATCCAACAGTTCCTAAGCACAGTCACCACCTTAAGTAAAACAGACATTTAGTACAGTATGAAACATTTTCAAGTCTCTGCATGTGCCAAATTCCTAATAAATTACATCGAAACCCTCCTTTGTTTTTTTTTTTGATGGATGACTTGTTCTTGAAAAATATCACTCTGCCCACAAGTGCATCAAATAAAATAGAAGGCAGGTTTAATTAGAGCCTACAAATAACATAGCTGCTAGGAGGGACGGCACTTCCAAATTTATTAAATTGATGATTCCTATATTGATTATATTCATCTCCTGACAGTGCCAGGCAAAACTGGGACTGTAGTCCTTGGAAAGATAGGCTGGACACATCATGGTCAGCACAGAAAACCTCTTTGCTCTCAGGGTTCCCACCAGCTCCACTTTGGAAACACTGCATGATTTTCTGTGATATTATCATCCTGTTGCACTGAGACAGCTGATTATTTAATTTTGACATGCTGGTCCCTTGCAGTATCTTCAGCCTGCATCCTGCAGCACAGCCTGCTTGTAAACCCTGCTCTGCATCTCCCATATGAATTTTAGGAGCAGTAAATACAGCAGTTAACAGCACATTAATTTTGCTGTCAGGCTTATTCAAAGAATAAGCCTCAAGACAGACTTTAAATACCAGCTGTTTACAGTGCATTTGGACTGCTGTGAATGTAAACTCTTTTACAGGGATAGTTGCAGTAGCTATTTTGGTTTTGTGCAATATGGATTCCCTGTTTACAGAAAAACATAAAATAAGTAAGAGGAAGGAAAAGAACAGTTTTAGCCTATGATGCTCATTCACAAAATCACAACACCTTCCGTCGTGGAGTGCTCAGTAAAGTGCTTTAAAAACTGAAGAAACAGAAAATTGTCCAGAAGGGCTCCCAGCCACTGCTTAGGAAGCCACTGAGTGTCTTTTCCAGCCTGGCCGGCTAAGAGATGCACAAGATGTCAGCATTCCCTGCTGCACCCCCTGCACACAGGGAGCAATCCTGCTGTGCCACCACCCCGAGCAGCTGCAGGGATATGTTGCATCTCCTCTGCCCTGAGCTGTGATAGGAGCTGCCCTGTGCTGAGCAGGGCTGGAGGGGCTCAGGCCACCCCACCAAATGCCACTGCAGGAAAGCTGGGGACACTGCCAGAGCCAGTGCTGACAGTCAGTGCCCACCAGAGCAGGGACAAGAACGAGACAGGCATGTAGTGCTGTGATGAACCAGCAGCAAAGGTGGAAAGGATGTAAGTATCCATAACAGGGACTGGGAATCACTGCGTGGATTCCAGAGTGGTTCCATGCTGGAGCCTGCAGGGCTGAGTTACCCAGAAAAGAGCCATTGCCACCAGTTTGACTGACTTCCCTCGCCCCTCTGTGCCTCAGTGCTGCTGTTCTGCTCCTCCCTGGGCAAGAAAACCAAGGGGTTCTGTGATTTCTCACCTTCACAGGGGCACATGAGTGGCACCAAAACCTCTGGCTTGCATCAAAGCTACACTCCAGCTATTTTCTCCCAAACTTCCCTCCAGTTGTTGGCCCTCTCATTGATATCAAAAGAAGTCATTTATGCATGTTTTTAACCTCTCATTTTTTCTTATAGCTCGATTTTCAAGGCAAATCACTAAAACAAATGAATACTCCCCTTCTGGTGAGAGATGATCTATCATGTTTTTGTGCACCAGCTGTCAGCAGTATGAAACAGTCAGAAATGGCCTTTTCTGATGAGTATTTAACATTTTGCCTATTTCCACTCGATATGCAAGCCTGGGCTAATCCAATTTCTATTTGTGTTCTCTATAATACTGAACCACAAAAAAGACAGGGATTGTTCAGAGCTCAGCTGAATGGGTTGCTAATTGCCAGAAGCAAATAATGAGATAGTGAGAGCATGAGGGAAAATCAAATCAGCCTTCTCCTCCTTTTAGATTTCACAGGTATCTTGTTTACTGCCAAAGTTGTATGTAGGAGAGGGAGAAATTAGAGCAACAAATGTGCAGGTTTGGATAGGTAAGACACAACTGGCAGGGAACTAGTAAAAGAATAGTAAAGCAAGAAATCCCTGGACTCTGTTGTATTTTCCCCGATATCTTTGTTTCTCATGCATGCTTTTCTCCTGCCACTGAAAAATTATCTAAAAACCCTCCTCCCAAATCCAGTCCCAAGGCAAGGAGCTTGCTCTGCCTACCAAAGAGCAGCTGGACACATCTGCTGCCTGATGCTGATGCCCTAAGCACATTTACCCAGAAAAAAATCCTGATAAATTTGCACGATTGGAGCTGAAAGCAAAGTCTACAATCTCTTTGAATGCCTCAAGCATGATTCAAACACGAGTGGCCGGCTAGAATTAAATATCTCTGTCACTTTTATGGTTTTAATGCAAGATCTTGGTATCTTTCTATTCCCTAGAATGGAAAACCTGTGATGCAGAATGGTCCCTCACAACCCAAAAATAGGGTGCTGAGCCCCTTTCCCAGCTAGAGAAGTCTCTGATGTGATACTTCTTCACTCCATGTGCACAGCTAAAGCCTCCCTGCTCCTCACTCTGCAGGAAACACCAGCCTGCTGCTCCCAGAGCCAATCTGCCTCACTACCAGACGGGCTCTCCCCAGGGACCCTGCAGAGAGCCTGCTTGGGAAAACACCTGGGAAATAGATTAGAAATAGAAAAATGTTCTCAAATGTTAGCTCAAACAAGATTCTGCGCAGTTTTTCAGCTTTGTGTTTCTTGCAATGACCTTCCCTCCGAGTGATTTGCTTTTAAAGCCCTTTTTCTTTGGTGAGCCTGAGATATTTTGTGTCTCTATCAGCATACAGATGCTGAGCACCAGCTTTGGAACCAAGTATTTCTTCACTTAAATGAAAAACAGAGCACAGTAAATGACATGTTTAGAGAAGAATAAGCTAGGACTCAAAAACATCTTCCACATAAACAAAATCCAACAAATGCCCATGCTCTTGAGAGCCAGAAATTAGAGCAAGACATGTAATTTTTGTGCAATCATTTTGTCCCTTTCAGAAGAGACAAGAACTGTCTCTTGAATCAGTTAATCAAAATCTCGGCTGATTAAACCATCCGTAGTTTGTTTCCCAGGGAGCTAATTGAGAACATTCCATATTCAGAAATGAGGCTGGTTTCAATGGGCACAGCCATCTCTGTAGTACAGGCTTCAGACAAATCCAGCACTCCACTGAATCAGGTTTGCAATGCAAATAGCCCAGATTAAGGAGGGGGAGGAGAATAAATCAGGAAAAAAAGTACTCAATCATAATCATCATTGTTCTTGCTCGAGAAGCAGAAGCACTTTCTGCTCAAATTTGAGAGGGCTGGACTGCAGAAACTCAGAGACAAGCACAGGCAGCAGAGCACTGTCCTGAAATCTCCCCACAAACAGTGGAGTCTCTTGGATGGAGCCTTCTCTCACCAAAGGACTCCAGATCTTTGGGGTGAGAGGGTCTGGTGTCCTTTGGAGGGTAGTGGGAAGGCAAAACACCTCAGAGGGTGTGCCAGGAGGGATTGTGGCATCCAAACGAAGCCTTTTCTACCAGAGGAAAATCAGGGCTGGAGCAGAAGGACAGCAGGCTGCTGTCCAGAAGGTGCTGAAGGTGTCCAGGTCTGGAGCAGGATTGTGTGCTGGAAGGAGAGTGTTGACAGCCTCATCTTTACCTTTGGGTATCGACACATTCAAAGTGACAGAGAATCAAAATTATTCTGAGAAAAGTTTTAGACCTATTTTGAGAGCTTCTAGCCCTGCAAATGCTCTGATGATGTTGGTAAAAGCAGAGGCAGCCCAAAGCTTCTGCCCTGTCCTCACTGGCATCCCTCGAAGTGCTGGAGCTGAATGCTCTGCTGGAAGCACAGCTCTTTCAGCACACACTGCACTCTCAGGCTCAACATGCTCTGCTCCACTGTGGAACTAATTAGTGCAGGCAGAGAAGCTCATCAGGATCATTACCTGCTCCTGAGGTGGCCCTGCAGAGCCATGTTCCAGCTCTGGGACTGAGCAGGTTGGTAGCTGCCCTGGCTGTACCCTGCTGCATCTCTGCACCCTAAAGCAACCCCAGATTGCTGTGATTTATAGTACAGCTTCCTGTGGTGTCTGAGCAGCTCAGGGGTCAGAGCAGGAAGGTGGCTTCATATTCTCAAGAAGGATGTTGTTCAGCATCCCAAAGGCAGTTTATCCATTTCCCCCTCCATCCCCTGCAATTGCCCCTCTGGACCACCCCCTGAAGGACAGGAGGTGGCACTGCCAGGTGCAGCACAGGCTGGAGAACTCAAGAGGCTTCAGTTCTCCATTTATCACAATCCTCTGGCAAAAATGACAGTCTGGAGAAGCTGCAAAGGCTTCTGAGAAGAGACACTGCTTTTGTGAATTATCCTACTTGCACACTCCAGCCTTTTCTAGTGTTTGCCACTGGAGAGAAGAGCTCATTTAGAGCAGGGAGAGGGGGAGAACAAAGCCATTAAAAGAATAGCTGTAAGCCTAACGAAGAGATAACAAATGACAGAGCAGCAGAATGCTAATGCCATGTCCTTGTCTCCTTGTGAATGGACCTGCACAGCTCATCGGAGCAGTCCTGCTCCACTGAGCAGATCTCTCCCCAAAGGATTGTCCTCTGCAGCTATGAAAAATGTACGAGATAGAGATGGAATTTTTAAAATCCCCTGCAAGGACTACATTTGGTCAACAGCCACGTCTGACATCCCTGTGCTCTCCCCAGGGCTGAGAGGTGCTTCGTCCTTCCAAGGGGATGCAGAGTGGGAGTAAGTGGTGGCCCAGGGAGCTGGCAGAGGATGGGAGCTGTGAGTCAGACAAAGCAAGCTTTGTTCAGTATCACAGTAACACCTTTTGAGGGTTTCATCTGTTCATTTTTGACCCTACAACTTGTTTGAATTTACATTTGCAATGACTCTTTCCTTTTAAAATCGATACATCTTGTTAGAAAAAGTAAGAAAGTGTAGATGACTGCAAATATAACTGGATTTCCCAGGAAATCATTAATCCAGTGTTTTCTAAAGGCCATTCCTGCAACTAAACAAAAAGTATATATTTAGTTATGTGTGTCCATACGTCGTACACACATACAACACATTACTTGTGCTGTTCCAGTAGCCTTGCTATTAATAGTAACTTATCATTATCTCTCCAGTAATCTTCAGACAGGTCCCCAAAGAGCATAGCTGAAGCCTCTTGAAATGACAGCTAAAACCAGTGGCGAAAAACCACCCAGCAATGTGTTGTTCTTGCCCCCTGCTACAGCTGGGAGGAGAGAAGGAGGGCAGACAGCATAAGCAACAGAGAAAAAACAACTACTTTTTCATTGTTTTTAAGTAACAGCAGCTTTATGAATATAATTTTGCCAAAAAACACCACGAGGAACACAAGATACCTTTTGCATGTTCCTGCTGCCAATTACCTGGTGATGATGGGATCTCCAGCAGAGTTCTTGCATGGAGATAGGAGGTATTAGAACCCTGGGTGGGTGTTTGGAGCCCATGCTCCCCACACCACACCATGAACCTCCTAGAGACTTTTCCCAGGCAGTCAGACAGAAGGAAGGAAGCTCATTAGTGCCCCTGGGTTATTTTGGAATCTCTCTTTTCAGTTCAGCATCCTCCTACGTGCACCCTGCTGTCAGTGGGGTGTCTCTCTGCGCTCTGGGATGCCCTGACAGAGGCACAAACTCCTCCAGCCACAGCACCTCAGGACTGACTCCCCAGAGCAGCACAGCTACTCCTTCAACCCTAACCCACCTCGTCCTCCCACCTCTCTGACCAGCTTTTCTCTTTTCCATTGTCTCCCCAGATAATCCCAGTCAAGAAACTGGTATAGACATTCATTTTATCTACTCCAGTAAGACAGCTCTCTGCTTCTAAAAATACTCCAGGAAATTGAATCAACATTTTGTAATTGGCTGGTAGAAGCAATTACTAACAATCAGCAGGAGCATAATTTTCTTCATTTTCTACTCTTGCTGTAATGTTATCTCAATAGCAAACTTTGTTTTGCACACTGAACAAACACGATGGCCAATATGAGAAAAATGGGGAGATAAAACAAAGTGCCAAAAAAATTAAAAGTAAATAAACTTCCATCAAATAGCAAATAACTGTAATCCAAACAGCCTTTGGGAAAGATAAAGTTAATATTATTCCTACATTCCCCTGTAAAATGGAAGAATGAAAACTCCACTCCACTTCTTTTACTCAGTTGCAGCAGCACTCAAGATTGCAGCCCCAGTGCCTGGGCATGCTGGAGGCAGCATCCCCCCTGCCCAAGCTCCCCCAGAGCTGCCAATTCACTGTGAAAATAACAACAGACTCAGCAAGGTGAAGCCACACATGACTTGGACTTGAAGGACTGTACTGGACACAAGACTGCAGTCAAGCAAACGACTCATTTAATAGCGAAAAACATTTTGCAGAAGGAAGCCTCGCTCTGAATAGGTTTTCTGGAGACTCAGACAGCTCTTGCAGATTGAAAACAAAGAATATTTTCCTTCCCCAACTTGATAAATTTGCTGTAGATGTCTATGCTTTTTAAATCAATAAACAAGTGCCAATTCATGCAAGGATTTAACTTGGAAGCGTGACCAACTCATTGCTTTTCCTTCCAGCCAAGAACAGCAGATGCTCCACTGCTCTGTGCAAGTATCAGTCCCTAACAGGTATTGATGACTGTATCAAGCCAGCTTGGCTAAAGAAAAACATTCCTGAATTGTGGGAGCTCTTGTCACACTCGGGAACTGCTCAGCAAGACCCTTGCCAACAGCACCGTTGCATGACATTTACAAATGGCACATTTTCTCTCTGTCCAGTTTAAAAGACATCCCCTACTAAGGCTTGGAGCAAGCTGCGAATTCCCCACAACCCCCAAGCAAATTCAATTTCCCGTTTCAAGAAGACCAGAAGAAACATCCCCACAGTCACCCCCAAGTGCCCTGGATTGCACATCAGTCATCTGCATCCTTCCAAAGGCCAGGTGGGCATTGACAAGATCAGGCAATGCTATCAATTGTTTCAGAACAGAGGCAAGTGAGCATCCAAGTCCCAGAGTCCACTGAGAGCCCACCTGGGAGCATCACGTGGACCTCGATAAATAGATAAATAGATAAATAGACAAAGCATGAGGCAGCACCTCTTCAGTGCCCATGGATAAAGGGCCATCGGAAAGGATGGATCATTCCCAGATAGCTTCAGTAATAAGGTCACTAAACTTTCTTTGGTTCAGGGAAAGGTAAATATCAAGCTGGTCTTTGGTATTTCTGACCTTCGAATAAATTTTGGGAAGGACACACATTGAAAAGACACAATTTTGAGAAACCTCACACGTACTTTGCTTTTGGAAATATCTTCAGCAGCAGCCCATGTAGTGAGTTGATGAGTTTTACAGTGCTGCTTTGGTTCCAGTGCCCTCCAGCACAACCACTGCTTTCCAGGGGCTATTTTGGATGGGTGGCAAAATATGCACCACTCACAGAGGCACAACTCCACCTATCTGCTGCCAGAAGGCTTTATAATTAACCAGATGATTATTTTTCAAGCACTCGCTGCAAAGCTTCTCATTTGAAATTGGATTCTCTTTTCTTCTGCTTTTGGGACAGGTTTTTTCTCTCCAGAGGAATAGGAGTCACACTGGAATATGACTCAAAGCTGGTTTTCATTTGTATTTTCAAGTAGACAAAACCACTCAGGCTTTTGAAGACAGATTCCTGTCGGAAAGAGAAAACCCACCAGTGGGTTGTGTCCTTCCTGCTGATGCTCTGTGCTGCTGTTGAGTGCTGACAGGGCTGCTCCCACTGGAAATCCATGGCTTTGTGCTGATCCCAAACCCCGCTGGCACCAGACACTGCCAGGGGCTCACAAACACCTCCAACCCCACCAAAGGCAGGCAGAGGGGGCACTGAGAGAGAGGCAGCAGAGACAGGGAGGGGGAAGAAACAACAGCTGCTAACAAATCTGTCAGCCTAATTTGATAGCCCGGCACAGGCTGCAGAAGCTTGATGCTCAGGGACAGCAGGCAGGTGCCATATTTAGCCTCGACTTTGATGTCATGTCGAGCTAAAGGCACACCTAGAGCCCTGCTCTGCCATCATTTCTCCTTGCTGCTGTTGCAGCCAGTGCTGCTCCTGGGTGCACTCCCTCGTTGCTTTGGCCAGTTTTTGTGTGGCCAGAACAGCCACCTCAGGCTGTGGGGAGCAGAGCAGAGGCAAAGCATCCTCAACAGCGGCTGCAGGGCTTGGGAAGAACCTCACCCTGAAGATAAAGGAGCTCGTTTCTGTTAAGTGCTGGAATGATCACTGCTTTCCAGGGGATAGTTTGGCTGGGAGGTGAAGCAGGTGTGGTCCAGGTGCAGGGGATACAGAGACACCACAAAGAGACAGAATGGGTCTGTGCTTGGAGAGATTCACATCATTGCCTTTTATAGCACAGCAAAGCTTTTAGATAAAGGGGAAAAGTTAGAGATCTTCAAATGCTCACATTAAACTAAGCGTTATTTCAGAGGCTGTACAGGTCAGGTTGCACTAAAGGAAATGGCCTGGAAAAACCACCAAAACAGGACAAGTCATGATGGCTGTCAGGGCGAGACACAAACCAAGCAGAAATGGAGATTTTGCAAAGTTTTGCAAAGCAAGTTGCACCCCGGCAGCCTGTGTAGAGCTCAGCTCTGCAGAGAAGCACTGCTGCTGCACACCACCACCATGACCCAAAAACTTTGTGAAATGGAAGGATATCAGCACAGGGAACTTACTTAGTGTTGTCTGAGTCAATGGTGTGAAAGAGCTTCTCGAGTTCTTCTTCGTTGAGTGTCCCATCAGAAAAGAAAGCCTGGAACTCCTCCAGGGACAGCTTCCCATCATCTGCAAACAGCAACATAGCTGCCATTAGGGAACAGCACAGTGAGGGGGACAAGGCTGAAAACCAAGAGTTATCTACAGATTTAAAGATTCAGGCGAAAATCACTTCCAAGTGCTTCTGCAAAAGTGGCCCCCAAGCAGTGCAGAGCTCGCAGGGCTCAGGGTGGGACCCTGCAGCTCCAGCAGACCCAGGGCCAGATGGAGATGCTCCTGGCTATGGATGCATTGGCCATTGGCCATTAGTTGGGCTATTAACCCAAAGCATGGCTCTGACCTAAACAGGAAAACTGGCAAGCTTCATCCTAAAACTGAATTACATTGGAAAAATAAGGGAGGCTTTACTCTACCCAATGTTCAAATGATGCAGGATGCTCATAAAGGGACATTTAACAGACAGGAGAAGACCCCAGGCTGGAATTATAACAGACCCAGCAGAATCTTTTGCCATCTCCATCCAGCTGCATCCTCTCCAGCACTGTCCATTTCCCTGCTCTGAACAGAAACGTTAAATAGGAGTTATTTAACTGATGTGAAAATCTGGCCATACACTTTCTGTGTTATTTTATTTGTCAGTACCAGTGTTAATTTCATACTGGGGATGCTGCAGCCTCCTTAAATGACCAAGGAAAAAAAATCGAATTCATATACAAGGAGCTAGAAGAGGGACTCCTTCACAGCTTTGACAGATAAGGTGACAAAGGCTTACACTTGACAGATAAATCTGGAGCCTTTCTCTGTGCTCTGTGGACAGGCCCAGAGCTAGCTGTGAGAAAGCCTGGAGAAAACTCCTGTGAAGTTCAACGATAAAGCAACAGGATAGAGACAAAATAAACTCTAAAGAATCTTTCATTTACCATTTCTTGTCCAAACTGCTGACACCATGCTCTGGTGTGCAGCAGTGCCTGTGGGGAAATAACTATCCCAGGTCACATATTATTTAAAATCTTTCCATTCATATCCACAGAAGAGTCACAGACTGGAAGTGCTGCCTACTTTGCGGTAGGAGAATGTATCATTTATTATTTAATCAAATCAATAATAAACCCTGTTGTTTCTTTTCCAGGAAATGATGCTAGAGGACAAAATTAGCCAAATCTCCACATACACATCAATATTTCTTCCCCAAAGTAAGTCTGTGGCTCCTAAAACATACCTGCATTGCCAAATGCTAACCCAGTTTCACTTGCCTGGCATAGACAAATTTAGCACAGTGATAAACTCAGTCTAAGATGCCCATTTAATTGGCAATTATGGAAGGAACACAGCAGGAGAACAAAGTCTACAGCAACACTGGGTGAAGAGGGCACCATTTCCAGAGCACCACAATGGCTTCAGACAGGGTCCAGCTGCCTAATTGTTTTCCTGCACTCCTTCCCCAAAACGTGACCTCTTTGCTGCAGGCAGGGTGCAGAACACCAGTGCTCAGCTCAGGGAATGAGTCCCAAACCTGCTCTCTGCTTCTGATTACAGAGCACTAAAGCACCTGTACTTCAGCAAGAACCTGGTGCTTGAAGCATCCCACCAGGGTCACCTGGAGCTTGACCCAGGGGTGAGATTCTTTCACTGCAGGAGATAAGCAGACTGTCCAGAGCAGGACCTCCATCCACACCACCCATCTCCACCTCTCCACTGCACAGCTGGATAAGAAGCTTTTCCTCCTCAGTGCTCCCATTTGTGCAGTGTTCTAGCCAAGATCAAGGTTTGGTTTCTTCCAGTCCTGACTGGCAATGAATGCACATCTCCAAGCACCAGGATCAAAAGGATGACAGCATTTCTATCCCACAAGGACTAAACAATTCTTTATATATGGAACACTTTACCCGTCAACCATAAATCAGAGCTTGTTCACCTTCAAGCTGTCCTTCCACACAGAGGGCAGGCAGAAATAAATTCCCAGGAAAGTCACATAAATCAACTTACTGGGAAATAGAAACTCTAAAGTGAAGTGGATTTTTTTTTTTCAGGAGAGTACTTTGATCTGAATTTACACTTTGCTCAACTCTAAAAAAACAAAGGTGTTTTTAAGTTTAAGGGAAAAAATCCATGCCCTTTATCTAGTTTATATCTCATAACTTCTGTCTTTCATTTTACTCTTGCTTGATTTGTTTTGCTCTGAGTTTTTTAAGGGTTTTTTTGACTAATGTGCTTCAGGACCCATTTTTGTTGCAGCCTCTGAAATATCTGTTTAAAATCTGTGCCAAAACACTGCTCTGACTCCTATCTCAGAGTCTCCTGAGAGAACAGGTAGACAGTTACCAACTACTATGACAGGTCAGACCATTGGAAACCAAGATGCACTGAAATTTTGTTGGCATTTATCAGCCCAAAGTAATGAAAAAGCAAGGATGATTTAAAGATCTAGAGGAAGAAGTAAGTGACAGTGACTTTTATTTAATTTTTACTGTCTGGAGACCCCACAGAACTGCTTGACCCCTGGCCAGAATTTTAATAAAACTATCGATTTTATCTGCAAGCACTGCTTTTCATCCCCTCACAACCACCAGCACAAAGCACCAGTCAGCTTTAAGCTGCTGGTTATTTAATACAAGCTGGAATACTTGTCTGCAAACACACAAAGCAAAAGCTGCTCTGAGTAACGAGATAATCCTTGAGCTGCATATCTATAATTGTGGAACAGCCCGAGAGCCTGGGCTGCTGGAGCCCAGCAGGCAAAGATGCCTTCAGGGAACTTCAGGGTGATAAGAGGAAGCAGACTGGGCTGGGATTTGCCAGTTCAAATTAAACTGTTAAAAAATCCTGGGCGAGGAGGATTGACCACGACGTTATGACACCAGGTCCCCTGGCTGGCAGTTGCTGTGATAAGGAAGAGCTGATGGGACACTGTGGGCCAGGAGGAGCCTTATCAGGACAGTCCCAGCTTTTCCTGACAGCAGAAGTGTCTGCACTCAGTAGAGAATGGATAAGACTTCCAGAAAACATCTTTTTGATGAAATCTCCTGGGCTCAAGGGGTACAAATTCTCCAAATGGAAAGGCAGGGGCTTTACCAGAGCCTCAACTGTACATTTCAGCCTCACCCACACTCTGCCCTGTGGAGCTTGTCTGGGACATTTCAGCCCCAGGGAGCTTCTTTTGACAGGAAGCATAATGGAAAAATTGAGATTCTTCACCAAATCTCACTAAACCAAAAGAAGTTTTCATCATTTTTGAGATCTCAGAGAGATCTAGATCATAAACATCTTAAGATCTAGGGATCTAGAGCTACACAAATATTTGTGACTTTTTTATCTGGATGACCATGCTAACTGTGGGCAACCTACTTCCACAGATTCCCTCCCTCCCCTTTAAACCCAACACCTAGCTGGCAGCAAGGACAAGTGACACTGCCCAGAAATTGCCTCCCCTGCACCGATCAGCTGAGGAGAGATAATCAGGCCACAGCTATCCTGCCATCATTTCTTCCTGAGAGAGCAATCTTCATTTTACCCTAGCTTTTCAAAATAATTCAATCACAGGCAAAGACCAAAGCAAATTACCAGCCCAACAGAGTTATCAAAGTTAAAACTGACTGAAGAGAGAAGGATATAAGAGACAGCATCAGAAAGCCCCAACTGGGATGTTATTACATCTCCATTTACCATCATGAAAATCTGAGGAGTCCAGAAGCGGCTTTTACACCTTTGAACTGACACAATCAAGCTGTTCTCACCCACTAACACAGCCCAGGGAAAAGTCAAACTGAGATCATAAATCGTCCAAAGTATAGGAAATCTGATGGCTGAGTTTCTGGAAATTCACTCAGTGATACAAATAGCTTAAAGCAGCTACAAAATAAGGTCACTGTTCTGAGCCTGAGTTTGCTAAATCTGTTTTCAATTACATGAGGTTGAGACTGCTCATATATTTCCCAGATACATTATGAATATATTTTCTAACTATTATTATGAATATACTTCATTACTTACTTTTATTACTCTGTGAGTTCTAAAATGCTCTAAGCTCTGCTTAGTTGCAATTGCCCAACAGCTATGGGTAAGTAAATTGGATTTTACTGTAGCCTGTGAATGAAAATGATAACTCCATTTTCTTCTTCATTCTTGGGGATGTGCATGTGCAGATAGATGAGCCAGCAAGAGCAGGCATTGGCTTCTACCCTTCTTCCAGCCCCTTGGAAGCCAGGAGGAGAGACTTAATTCATTTAAATGGAGGGGAATATGGGCTTGAGCTTTCCATCCTGGGCTGTTAGGAAAAATTACCTCCAGGCCCACAGATCTGATCTGTGATGAGCCTTTCCACTGGGCAAAGAAGTGGTGTGTCCTCTGCATCACCCAGCCTGCTCTGAAAGTCTCCTGCAGCTCTTCACCCCTCGCTCAGGCACACAGCAGCCAGCAAAAAATTATCCACCCACTTTAATTGCAGCCTCACAGTGTTCTGTTGGGGGCAATTGCATTGAGTTGGAAGCAGGGCTGGTGATTCACCTCCAGAAGTGGCTGAGGCTGCAGAGCCACAGGAGCTCTGCAGGAGCAGCACAGCCCACGTTCGGGTGGCTCTGCACGAGGATGCTCCCAGTGCCACAGGAGTGGAGCCCAGCAAGGGGCTAGGCTAAGCAGATGTAACACACATCATTAAAAGGAAATTACCACACCTGCAGTAATTTTCTAGTGAAAGGAATTTACAGTACCACTCCAAAATTTTGAAACTTAACTAATGCTCAGCACAGCTCTTTTCACAAGGGTCAGTACCACACCAAGTGATCTGCATGGATAACCTGAGAGGGAGATTGCTGTTTCCAACCTAGCAGATAACGTCTGTTTGAAACACACCTGTGCATTTCTACTGCCAGATGGGAATGCTGGTGGGACTGACTGGGTGATGCTGGCACAGGAATGCAAAGGCTGGCACAGAAGCAAAGGGGTTGAACTTCAGGAGCTGGAGTTCTGCTTACTCAACTCATTGAAAAACACTTGATAAATGCTCTTCTGTGCACTGGGCATGATCCCCTCCTTTGCCTTCTTGCCTTTAACACAGTTTTGAGGTGGTGTCTTCCCTCCTCTGCCAGTGACCCCACGACAGCTCCACGGGCACAACCCAGAGCTCCTCATCCCGGGAAGGATGTGCACTCACCCCGAAACTCCCTGGCAAATGCCACATGCAGCTCTACTTTCAGCATCACCATCTTCTTTGTGCCACTATTTGTGTTAATAAAAACATTTGGGAGTTTTATTTTCCCAGGATGTCTTTCTGTCCTGTGCCCAGACAAGGCGTTGGAGAAACATCAGATGCACAAAGTAAATGAAAGAACATCCCTTGAGAAGTCAGCCAATATCCCTCCCTAGTCATTCACCCCAGGAATAAAGATCATCTCTTCTTTGGCAATTTGGCTAACTTTTGTTTTCATCAAACACAATATTTAGCCAGTTTTGGACTTCTCCTTTCTTCTCTGCAGCATATTATGAAGTTTTGTGGCACAGCTGAAAGTGGGACATACTCAAAATCTGTGAATGGCAGATTCTGTATCTGATCTCAATATAGAAGGACTGAAGATCCTTCAGTATTAGCCTTTTCATTTCCATTAAAATAGGGGAAAAGTGACTTTCATTTCAAAATCAGTCAGTATAAGATACTGAGGAATGACTTAGAGCCTGGTTTTTGTCTAGGGTGATAGGTAATGCTGCATGCACCAAGCAGACAATGCCTGGGAATCTTCCCTGTAGGACTTGGACTGGAGAAAAATGGGATTTCCATTGTAGTCAGAAAACTACACCTCATTCCCATCAGAAATAGCCTGGGCATTAAGCAACGTCCATTAGCATGCCAGAATTTTCCCCAAGCTGCTCAGCTTTTATCATGAAATCAAGCCTTTTGTCATCCTAGAGTTAGAAGTAATTTTGAAATTATTTTTAATGGCAGCTATAGATAGTTATCAAGTGCAAGGTGGTAGGTAGAGAGACATGCAGGAGTGATATAGCACATTATCTCCCACTACCATTTGTGAAGGCTCTACTTTTTTCAGTTTCCCACATAATTCTCACCTTGCTGTAATAACCTGATTCAAATGTGGGGGTCTTTTTTTCTGCATGCATCCATTACATTAAATTTGGATGGTTTATCACAGGTATCTAGGAATGCCTTCCAAAGAAATTCCCATTTGTTTATAAATTAAGTGCTGGAATTAGACTTCCCCAGGGTGTAAATAGCCTGCCCAGGTTCAATGTAATTGCTACTTAATAGAGGTTATGGCAAAAACCACCTGAACAATTAGAAGAGGATTCAGAGAGAAATGCCTGCAGTCCACAAAGCTTTCTCCATCCACCATTTTCCCACAGAAAACAGGAGGTAATCTGTTTCAGTTTTCCTCTCACTATCCAAGTTGTTTGCTTGGAGTTTAAAAAGAAAACATACATCAGCAGCTGATTTCAACACATCTGCCTCCCATCTGTAGCAGCACAAGGACAGCACTGGGTCAGCCCTGCCATGTGCTGCAGCTCTGCAATAATTGATGCAGGCTGCAGGTGAGCTCAGCCCTGGGACCAGGGGTACATGGGCAGGTCTAGCTCAGGGCAGAGCAGCAGGAAAACATTCAGGAAAGGAAACCAGAGCTTGTAGTAAGGAAGCTCCTGGCAAAGAATTCATTTTGAGAGGCAATGGGTGAATTCTCAGTGGGTTCCTTGGGCTCAGGCCTGGGCAGCCAAGAGGAGCTGCAGGGGAGGCACCATGGATGGCTGTGCACCAAGGGTATTTACTGGTCAGGGTTGTAACAAAAAGCAGATCTCTGCGCTAAATACCATGAAATATATACAGCATTGAATTAATTAATTAGTAATTAATTAATTAATTAACTGTCCTGGTTTTGGTTGGGATAGGGTTAATGTCCTTCCTAGAGGCTGGCACAATGCTGTGCTTTGGATTTAGGGTGAGAACAATGTTGATAACACACTGATGGTCTCACTGTTGCTGGAGGGATTGGAGACACACCTTCTCCTCTGCTCCTTCACTCTCTCCCATCAGGAAATCTCTGTTTCTGAGCTCTTGCAGCCACCAGCAGATGCAGCTTAGCTCAGACGTACAACTGCCACTGCCTCTTAGTTATTTTTCATCTTAGTTGACCTGAGAGTGCCTTTTTATATTGGGTGCTATTAAATGGATGACTGGCTTTGAACAACCATAGCTTTTTAGCGCCTTTGATTTATTTACTAATTTAAAGTCTGCCCTGTGAGTTACACAAGCACAGGCCAGCACAGCAAAGCAGCAGGTCCCTCTGCAGAGCTTGCAGCCTCCTGACCCAAACAGCCTCATTCTCTCTCCCAAAGGCTTTTGTTCTCCACATATCCAAACATCTGTCTTGCTCTCTCTGCTGTTAGTCTCATCCCCTCTCTGTCATCCTGAACTTCTACTTCCTTCTTCATTAAAGTGCCTTCAGTATCTTCCCTCCCCACACTTCCTACCTTCTTTTTTCTTTGAGCTCTTGGGTGTAACATGTGGGACACTGTAGACACAGCTACACAAAATTAGAATTTCTGTTTTAGAGGAGATTGTACAGAGGCAAGACCTTTGTTCCCTGCTACTTGATCCCCAAAATTTCTGTTTATTGCCCAGGCAGGCCTGTTACAGGCTCCTTCTTCAGTCACCTTCCTGAAACAAGTTGCACAGATTGGATATTAGGAAAAATTTCTCCACTGAAACAGTGGTCAAGCATTGGAACAGACTGCCCAGCAGAGAGGTGGAATCACCATCTGCGAAGGTATTTAAGACTCGTAGATGAGGTACCCGGGGCACAGTGATAGACTGACTCCAAGGCACTCTATGATCTTAGGGGGCTTTTACAGCCTTAATCATCCAGTGATTTAAAAAACATCAGCAAACTTTCCACTACCAAACCTCCAGTCAAAGCCCATGAGCTACTAACAGCCTCTCTAAATATTTGATCTAAAGTGAAAATGAAACACAAAGACAGCACAGCTTGTTGTTAATATGAGATCACTCTGTGCTTCAACCATCCCAAAGCTGAAAATCCTGACTTCAAAACTTCCTCCTTGCATTTAAGGCAAAATTCTTACAAGGACACCTTGCTAAAAGAGAGCAGAACCTGCCTCCTGCAGTGCCCTGAAAACAACTATTCTGCACAGGAATTACTACAGACAATGAAAAATACACTAAAGTAAATAGTAGGAGGAAAACTGATATTTGGATAGTTATACCAAAAAATAAATAGCATAGCTGCTATTTTCCTTTGCAAAAATTAGTTAATTTTATGTATCAGCAAACTACAGTGTTATACATAATTTCCTGCAAGGTTAAGCATTTCTTTGTGTGCACAATAGAGGTGGCCTGGGAATCACGGAGAGATATTTAAATCTGCTCCTGAGCTCTGCTACATCAAAGCAGAGCAGTGGGTTTATTTGGGAGACTTTTTTGCAATTCCCCACTCACACATCAAAAGCTACTAATGGTTTCAAGCTGTTGCAGGGCTCTTACTCCTGCCGTGCTATGGTGTTCCTCCAGGTGCATCCCACTGGATATGCTGAGAGCCAGAAATCTTGGGGTGATGGGCAGAGATGTAAAACCACTGCAGCACTTGGTGTGCTCTCCTCCAGGTCTCCCACAAGAATAATGAGGGATTTGAGGGAGCTCATGCCTTTCTGAGCTCCAAGAAACCTTCAGCATATCTGAAAAAAAAGCCTCTGAGAAGCTACTGTGGGTAAGGTCTTGCAGAGACTCCTCTGTCCAGGCTGGCTGAGGGCAGGTCCCACACACACCAGTGCCTGGCCTTCAGCAGCAAGGAGGGAAACCTGGGTTTCTCTGCAGGGACAAGCCAAAATATCACTTCTGAAGCTTATCAGGTCACTTCCCATCCCTGGAAGTTTTCAAGGCCAGGCTGGATGGGGTTTTGAGCAGCCTGGTCTAGTGGAAGCCGTCCCTGCCCACAGCAGGGGATTGGAACTAGATGAGCTTTAAGGTCCCTTCCAACCCAAACAATTCTGTGATTCACTTGATTTCTGTCTCCAGGTGGGCAGCCAAAAGATTCATTTTGCTGGAAAGCAGTCCCTGGATCTACATTTCCCTCCTGCACCCAGACAGACCAGGAGAGTGCAACTGATACTCAGGAAATTGCTGGAACAGCCACAGCAAGGGCAGAGCTGCTCTGGTGCTGGAGCAGAGGTTGGATGTTCTGTGTCTCCCTCTGAGTTTAAGGAAAACTCAGGGCATTGAGACCAGCAGCAAACCCAGACCATGTGTCCTAGGTTGAAATATAGATGTATTTAAGTATTCTAT
>VZRM01008820.1:0-153545 GCA_013397955.1 Grantiella picta | reverse complement strand
CAGACCTTCACAGGATCACCGCTTGAACTGAACTACTTCAGTTGGACTGCTACCGCCACCCTAACTGGGTGTCAGGTTGTATCTAACTTTGTCAGTGCTTTTTCCTTGTATTATTTCACTTATTTTTAATTTCAACCTTAACTTGTGATTTCCCACTGGTTTGTTTTCAAACCAATACACCATGGAGCTCACACAGCTCTCAGACTCCTTGAAAAGCAGTGCTGGGTGCATGTCCAGGGCAAACAGAAAAGAGAGAAAGAAGAAAATTTTAGATAGCAGGTCCTTCATCTTAAAACATGTGGTGAAACATCATTATTTACTGACGGTAACCTCCTGAGTTTCTAAAATGCACTGGAGTTCCTACAGGGCACTGACACCCTCCCCTGCCAAACTGATGTCCCCACTCGTGCTGAGGATAGCTCAGATCATAGATTTAGAAAGGCAAAGTATGTAGCTCTGTGCTGTGCTCGAGTGGGAATGTGCTAGCTGAAACATTTGTGAACTATCAGCTCCAGGCAGACTGCCAGCTCCAAAGTTTTCAAACTTTATCATTATATTTTGGCAGAAACAAAAAGAAAAAGTAAATCTGGGATGATTGATCAGGAAGTTTCAATCAAGCTGAAGCAGAAGCCAACACTCCCAACTCCAGTATACCCCAGGTCTGCAACAACCTATGAAATCCAGATTTCTTGAAAAGCTAGGAAACAAGCACCAAACAGCCCTAATTCCCCTCTGCTCCTCGTTAGGAAGCCTTCTCACTTGCTTTTTTAACGTGCAGATGAATATTTCAGAGAGCCAGGGCAGGGTTTGCACTATTTTCAGCTCATTATACCCAGCATTCAGCTTCAAAACGAGAAAGAGGCAAGTGTTTGAGCAAAAGAGCAAAAAATTATGAAAATGCATGGTGTTGCCTCTCAAAAAAGTGGTCCTGGTGTGGCCAGGGCGTGGAAGGGAGAGAATCTCCCTGGGGCTGAGGCTGTTCTTGGCTTGCAGCACCACACTGGATCTGGGCACAGCCCAGTGGTGCTGCCAGATGCTGCTCCGGGAGCAAACCCACAGGGATCACTGCTGCCAGCTCCTGGGTTCTGCTGCCACACCACTGCAGCAGCCTCTCCCAGGGACAGCCTGGACAGAGCCATGGGCAGCATTTCAGCTGCTGTCCCACCCAGGGAAGCACAGTGCTCAGCTAAGGGAATTGCAACAGATAAAACTGTGACACCTGATCGATTTCCTGATCTCCAACAGTAGAAGTTGCATTTCAGCCTAACTGAAGGATCGAGTACAAAAGCAGTGCCCAGGGTGCAGTGACTGTGCTGAGTCCCTGTGGGATGGTGGTGTGTCAGGAATGAGCCGTGGGCAAGTCTGTAAACTCACCTGGGTTCTGCCACTGCAATAGTTCCCCTGTGATTTTGTTTCCCTCTTGTAAAATAAGCATTATTCTGTGCTTGGTAAAACCCTTGCAGTGGATGAGAAGCAGTGCTCTGGGTGACCTTTCTCTCACACCCACCAGAGGAAGGCAGGGGCAGCAGGGCTGTTTCCATGTGGTAGCCACTGGAGTTGTTGACTGTTGACAAATTAGCAGCAAATTACTGCAGATTAGAGAGCTACAAACTCCTCGCTTTCTGCAGTCCCATGAAACAATATCCAGATTGCGTTGGCAGCATCAACAGTTTTCCATTCAGCTAACAAGCTGCGCAGAGATGAAGACAGCAAATTAAACTAACACGGAGAGCAGATTCCTCATTTGCATTCTCAGAAAGCAGAAGAGGTTTCCCTACTGCTTTATCATCTGCAGCATACAGGACATCCAGCTTCCTGTGCCAGGGCTCAATAGGTGCTTGAATAGCAAATGCAGAACCTGCATTATTAATTGCTTGCTTCCTCATGTTAACCCCTGGACTGTGAAACCCTACAACATCGATCTCCTGCAACACTAATGTTTCATTTCTTGAAACTCAAAGGTCTCAAAATCACTGCTAAAAATTTTTTTTAGCTCTAAATAAAGCAGTTGTTCATATTTGATGGTCCCTCCCTGAGAACCTCCTTTGCCAATAGCTATATCTTTTTTCCAGGCAGTCTTTGCTTCAGGACCCAGTATAAAGGAGAGGCAAACTGGTTCCTCCCTATGGGATGCTCTAGCAGGTCTCCAGCATGGCTTGTCCTGGCTCCCCAAGGCTGCACAGGGAGAGCAGCCAAGCCAAACCTCACTCAATCCACCACAGTTGCTCTTATTTTTGTGCTTCCACTTAATAAGCTTGTGCATTTCCCATTTATTTTCACAGTGAAAATGTAAGCCCTATGCTCAGTGTCTCCAGCTATTTGTCCAGGGCAGGATGGGTGTCTCAGCCCTGTCAGAGATATTTAACATCTCTAAGGCAAACAATGCAGATCTTTTCTACGCTCTTTCATCCTTTTGCTCCAGCAAAGCATCAGAGCAGCACAGAACAGAGCAGTCCTGCAGGGGAGGCACATCTGCTCTGAAAAGATTGAAAGAAAAAACAAAACCTAAATATGTTTTTCTGCTCCAGCAAATTAAACAAGCACCTCTTTAATCACAGATTTCTGCTTCTAACAAAGCTGTAGTATTAATATATTCTCCATTTATTTTTTGTTTGTTTGTTTCAAAAGTAGGTTATAAAAAGCCCAGAACTCTCATCCAGCTTTTTGGTTGAGGGAGGAGAAAGATAAGGCATTTTGCTGTCTTTTCTGCAATGACCCCTGTAGTAGAGAATAAAGTACAAGTGAAAAAATACAAATTTAAACAAATGATGGAAACAGCAAGAACGAGAATCACAGCAGCAGGAGCTGCACGACAAGAGCTGTCCCGACCCACAGCCCAGGGGCTCTGCTTTCACAAGTAGGTTAGAGCATCCCCACAGCGCCTGCTCCGTGTGCTCCTCCCCAGGCTGAGCTGCAAAAGCATGCAAGCCCCACTGGTACGAGCACAAAAGGCAGAGGGAAAGTTGTGTGCCAGCCCAAGATTGATATTGTGAAGCACCCCTGGCCCCCCTGGCCATCTCAGCATCTCCCATCGGTTCCTTCCATCCTCAGCATCCCAGCCACTGACCTGAGGGCTCTGGGCTTCAACCCAGCCTGCTTTAATTTGGCTAAATCTACGATGAGGAAAAAAAAGGGTATCTGAAGGACAAAGCCACTGGAAAAATGCCTACAAGGTTTTTTTCCCGTGGAAAATGGGGTCATCTGGCTTCTCTTCTCAAGGAAAGCTTTCAAAGGAACATTTGAAAATCCTGGACCTAAAGTATTTCAAGTTTTGTTTCAGTTTAATCCTTATATCTTCCCCTGAACACTGACAACAGCCTCTCAATTTTTAGTTTCATTTTCCACAGCAAACCTGAACGAGTTGTCACCGAGTTCCTAAATATGAAAAGAAGAGAAAAAAACTTCTGCTGCAGTTTTTCATTGGAAATTGAGAACCACAAATGCACAAACCAGTGGGGAGAGCTGTGCATGGCGCCATTTCCTAACACAGTGCTGGGGAAGGGTCTCCCTACTCCCTCAGCCAGCCCTGCCGCAGCTCGTTAAAATGCTTCTTTGGGAGACTGTGTTTCAGAGAAGTCTTTGTGAATTTTTAATGCCGTGTGCTACTTAGCGTTTGCTGAATTCACAATTTTTCCACGCCATCTCAGCAGCATCTGCTGCAGCCAGGCGACCTGGAGTGGCACATAGCCTTTCCCAGCTAAACTGAGAGCCTGGGATCAGACACATCCCAAGGAGAGGAACGTGGGCAGTGCAGGGAGATTCTTCCAGACCCTTCTGCAGAACTCACGATGCACAACTTCCCCAAACCACAGTCCAGGCTTGACCTGGATTTGAGTGTTGCACTCATGGGAACACGGAGCAACACTGCTCTTATTGACATGCTGCAACCCAGCAGGACAGCCCTGGCTGCAGCCTCTGCTCAGGGAACTGCTGCTCTCCTCTCTTCTTTTCTCTTTAAGGTCTTACAAAGCCCGAAGGTGATGTCTGGAGAGCAGAGGGGGGAAGTGCTGGAAGCTGGTGTGAAAAACCAGTTGGGAAACAAATGTATTGTGCAGAAGGAAGAGAAAATGGGGAATGTGGCCCGTGAAAACGAAGACACACAACTTGTTTGGCATCAGGGTGAAGCATGACCCATCTGCTTTTGGCAGAACTGAATTTACACAGGAGGGTGGTGGCACTGAGGGCCTCCAGCGCTCAGTGTGATGCTTAACAGTTTACAAGATAAACCACACTCATCTGAGCTCTCTTCTGCTCCACCAGGGCTCTGGTAACAAAATCAATGGAAACCTCTTATAGATTTAAAAAAAGGAAACAACACCAAAAAACCTCCCACCAAAACCCAGCAGCATCTGGATTTACAGAAGTGCCATGCCAGGAAATGCTATGCAAGCTACTCATAGGAAATCCAAATTGCTAACATAATTTTCCCCCAAAGCTGTGGAGCCCTAAATTGGAAGCACAGCCCTGCTCTATTCTGCTCAGGGGTACAGGATTACTACAGCAGGAGTAAAGATAACCCAGCAACCAAGAAAGAAAACTCAGGAGCCACTCTGCACGTGGACAATTCACTGTGGGTTGTCTGGCTTGGTGGTAGAAATGCTTGAGAGAACTCTGTTCTTCTTTGATACACTAAGCATTATGATCTTTAGGTAATGGAATAGGAAATGTTAGGTTTAGCCCTTGATGATATCTCCTGTGATGTTTGATCAAACCCTCCTTGTGTGGAGGAGGTGATTTATTAGCAGAGATTGGAGCCATTTGAAGAAAGAAATGTCCTGGTGCAGGAGAAGGCTCATCTGAGAGCTCCATCAAAGCAGCAGTTTACAGAGAGGTTTTCTGTCTGCCAGCACTACCAGCTCAAGTCAGTGCCAAACCTGCCAGGAAAAAGCTTTTCAGAAAGCAGATAAGCATTCTCACAGCCTTGGAGAAGCACAGCTCTCTGCAGGCTCTCCTTTGCCTGCAGGAAACCCACTAAAATTCCCTGCCTTCCCAAACTATTAGCACAGGTTGGATTTCTATACTGGTTTAAGGCACAAAGTTAGGGGTGAATTTACCAAGACTTAGCACCCATCTCTTTAGGGACCTGTTTCCTCTCTTTGTACACACGTGAGCCTGAAACATTTGTGTTTCATTTACATACATACAAAAAAAAAAAAAATAGAAAGGGACATAATATTAGGCTAGGAAATAGGAAACAAATCTGTCCTTCAAATCCAGTAGAGTTGGTGAGGGTCAGGGTACTGGTCAGGCCATGCCATGGTGCCATGCACTGATAGGAAACCTCTGACTGAGGGCTTGGTGGCATTTGGTGTGGGAGATGGCACTTTTGCTGTTTCCTGCTATTTCCACACTAATTAAAGAGAAGCTAATTCCAAACCTTACTTGTCTCTCTCACAGAGCACACTGACATGCTTTTGCAGAGAGAAGGAAGCTCACAATCAGCTCTGTGATTTCCTCCTGCCCAAATCCCACGGGATGTCTGTGCTACAGAACAACATGGCTCCTGATGCAAGATCAGCCTCTGTGAATCTGCACTGAGCGCTGCTGCAATAGCAGTGCAGTGAGAAATATTCAATCCTCATTCTTGTTTCATGAAAGGATCAAAATGCTCAGCATGTTGACAATTCAAAGGGTTAGCAGCCCAGCATACAAATACATACTGCAGGCTTAAATCTTGAATACTAAAATTCTAGAAGACAGAGGGTAAAAAAAAACCTACTCAATGCTGTACTGCAATGGCCCAGTCCTGCTCTGTATTGATTTATGAATACAGGAAAACTGCTTTGTTTTACGTTGCCTTGGTTATTCAGTCACTTGCTGTATGAATACATTTGCTTGGGTCATTGCAGGGCTCTGAGAAAAAGTACACAGGAAGGGAGCGAGTGGCTCCAGTGGTCCAGAGTTTAAGCCTCTTGATATTGAAAAAATGTGGATCTGTTTGCCCAGCTAAGCCTTCCCCCCAGCTGCAGCCAGCCCCCAGCTGGGTTTTGCTCTGACAGCCAGAGCCTGTAGCCATGGAATGGTGTTTGGAGAGGGCTCACCCTGCCAGGATGGAGCAGGGACAGGCTGGGGTGCCACATGTGACACATCACCCCAGCTGCCAGCAGGGCAGGTGTTTCTGCTTTTAACTGATGCCTTGGTCTGGCAATAGACACCTTCCTCTTCCCCCTCCACACCCAAATCCACCCTCAACCTCCCACCTGCCTTTCTTTGCCCACTTGCCCCCTTATTAGCCCCCTAGAGGGAGGAGAAATGGGAAATGGGAACATTATCAGATATCCTTCCTCATTTAGGTATTGCAAATACGTACATCTACAGAAACATCTGTAGGAAACAGAAATGGTCTTCCCAGGCAATCAGGCAGCCCAGCCCTGATGTGAAGGACACGGCGAGGCAGCGAGCACAGTCTGATTGCATTTGCTGAACAGCAGTCACCCTCTCCCCAGCTGCTGACCTTTAAAATGTCAGGCACCTCATTTAGAAAGCAACAAATGGGTTTGGTAAGTTTTAAGGCTCTGAGTCCTGCTCCAGCCAATTTTGCAGAGTGCTCTGCAAGAACATCTCCCACTGCTCGGTTTTTCCTTTTCCCTTCATCTCCCCAGGATTTCAGCATTTAGCACCTTGTTCGCTCATGCTGCTCTTGTTAGAGGAGGATTTGATAGTGCTGCAATGGACAGTCCCACTTCTATAACTTCTTTTCTGTTAATTCTTCCTCCAGTTAAATACTAGAAAACCATTTCCCCCTCTGATTTCCATCTTAGGAATTTCTTTTTGTGACATCATTTTTGTTTTCCTATTACTAGATTATTGGATGCATGGGAGAGGAAACAAGTTTAGTTCCTTTCTTTGAAAAATATAAATATTTTATCTTGTTTTTACAGTCTTATGCAAGTACTTCCATTTATAGCACACACTTTTTTTCCCCACTGTTTGACACATACCAAGTGTATTAATTGATACTACTATCATTCCAGCTATGGAAGGATAACAAGATAATTCTGCACGTGGCTGTGTTTGCATATAGCCAAAGCCTGAGCTCCATAAAGCCCAGGGACAGAGTTGCATTCCCCATTCCCTGCCTCTGATCTCCAGTTTGAAACCCAGCCAGGCAAGCTGTGTCTTCCTATCACTCAGCTTTCCAGGCAGAAGTATTTAAAATTAATTCACAGTCCCTTTCTGCCCCTCCAACCTTCCTTTCCTGTTATCCCACCTCATGGGGATGTCACTGGGGTTAATGAGTGTTGAACATTTGCTCTCTGCAGCTGGTGCCAAGGAAGGTGACAGCATGATGCCATGGCAGCTCCGTGGCTGCACCCACCTGCCGTGGTGCAGATTGCCCCTTTTAGTATCAGCATTATTTGTATTAGTATGCTACAACATTGAGGAGTCTATTAATGTGAATATGCTGGTAAAGATTTCGGTAAAATTTGAACATTTTGCCAGTATTGATTCAACCTTTTTAGAAGGTGGGGAGGGTGTTGTAAAAAAACATAGAAAGCGACCAATGGTACTACAAAGGTGAGGAAGGAAAAGCAGCCTTGCTTAACAAAGTGTAGCATGTTTAGAAGCCAGTGAACCAGCCAGCTGGAAAAGTAACATCTCCAAGATGGACAGAAAATCCTTTGGAAAGGAAAATAAGCCTCAGTGCACTTATTTTTATTAGCAGACCAGGCACAAACCTGGGCTTTGGTGCTGGCACAGCAGAATGACACACAGCCAAACCATTGTGTACCTAAAGCTTAGGTTCCCTCGGGTCCTGGAGTCAGCTACTTAGGATTAAGGAAAAGAACCTTCATGTTCCTTAGGTACCTCTCTTTAGGTACCAGAACTACCCTAAAGCCACACTCTGATTGTCACAACAAAGCCTCAAAACCTGGCTGCTCTTTCAGGCTGAGGTTAGAAGCTGTGAGCAGCAAGGGGCTGCAGCCACTCACATCTGCACTGTGCCAGGCTGGGGCCTCATACCAGCATCCAATTAGGGCAGAAACTTGGCAGCAGGAATTGATCTTGGATCCAAACCCCAAGTCCAGGCTGAGGCACTGCCTGAGCCTGAGCCCAGCCATAGCAGCCCTTTAAAGCTCTGCTGAGGGGCAGCAGGAGCAGAGCCAGAGCATCTTCCTCTGCAGCTGACACACAGCTCAGCCTGTGCCACTTGGCTGACACAGGCAGGTTTCACCTCTGCACTGAGGCTGCAGCAGGATCACCGAAAAGGAAGTTTCACTCAAAAAAAAAATTTAAATTATTTCCACCTCTAAAATGCTTCTGAAAGCATTGCAGACTTTTTCCAGAGCAACACACCACCTTCCCATGGTGCAGACAACAAGTCATGAAACCAAAGACTTCAGGCTCTTGCTTCTCATATCCATAAACATCCATTTTCACTCTTTGCTAAATTATCCTCCCATGAAAAAAGATTAGCTGTTCCTGCCCATCAGATCATCCTTGCTGGGAGTTACAGATGTGGATGTATCATTGTTTCAACTTCAGATGCTCCTTTCCCCACTGCAAGGCAGTAAGATACACCCTTCTCCCCAATGTATATTATCTGGTGTTTTAAAAGAGTGAGAAAGATAAGAGGGAGAAAAAGATACACATGATTTATAGCGGTTCCTGGCCAATTGCCTGAACACAGGCTGCCAGAACATATTTTCTCACAATTGTCTGGCAAAAATTGCTAGCACATTATGAGGATAACTTGCAGCAGTGTGTTTGTTCTGGATTCAATTTTTGCCTTATTTAATTTTAATAGCTATAATAAAAAATCTTCAATAAATACAGCTGATCTGCAGAAGATACCTAATTAAAAAGGATGCCAGAGCCTGGTGCTGTCCCTTGTTCCCACAGCAACAAGAGCAGAGGAAAGCATGGAAGCAAAA
Source organism: Grantiella picta (assembly GCA_013397955.1). Classification (NCBI taxonomy): domain Eukaryota; kingdom Metazoa; phylum Chordata; class Aves; order Passeriformes; family Meliphagidae; genus Grantiella; species Grantiella picta. The sequence goes on along the minus strand of VZRM01008820.1, from coordinate 144,669 downwards.
AGGCAAAAAGAGTGCTTTTCCTTCATTAAGGATCTGCTCCACTTCTCCTGTGGGAACTTCCCAGGTATTAAAGGCAAACATAGGATAGTCCTGCTACTGAGAGAGAGAAGTAGCAATAGAACCTCTCAGTGAGATTTAGGTGGCTTAGCCAGAGAAATGATGTGAGCTGAGGGTCACACAAGAAGCCCATGGTGGTGGCAAAGGCATTTTAAGGAGTCCACACGTTTGTCACCTCCAGCTGGGTGTGCATTGTCACTCTGCTGTCCCTGGCACTCCTTGGGAGCACACAAACCTCACCATGGCTCCAGTTCAAAACAGGGTAAAACATCCAGGCTGGAGCATCTCTCCACCAAAGGCAGCATCATGCCTGAGCCCTTCTAAGTGAGATTCATTGGAAGTTGATGAGAACCTTTGTACAAAGATATCTCACAGCCACTCCATGCCTTGGAATGCAGTTTGGGAAACACTTTTGGCACTGACACACTCCACCAAGGGAGCAGGACAAAGCCAGGCCTTCTTTAATCTCAGTTACGCCACATGTGCACAGAGCCAGAGCCAGCAATGTCCTATTGCTCTGCACACTGCCTGCATCTCCCTGTTAAGGGACACATTTGAGGGGAGGGATGGTAATATGGAAGAGCAGAAAGGTAACACAGGGAAGAGCATCTGAGATCCTTCACATGACTATCTAGCAGAGAAACTAGATATTTAATAAAAATGATTTAATAAAAAGGCTCAAAGCAAAGCTGCACCAGGGTTTGACGCACAAGAAAGCAGAAATCTCTTTGCCTGTTGTGTGTGAGAGCAGAACACACTGCCTGGTCAAGGAGAGAGCTACACACTTCGTAGGGTTTGACTCCCAACACTCAAAGTGCAAATGTCCTAGGAGCTTGTCCCTACACACAAGCTGTGTCCCCTGGTCACTGCCACGCATCAGCTGAGTCCCCAAAGCCTGCAGTCAGCTGCACCTGTTTAATCTGCCAGGATACTACATCCTGCAAAAGTCCTTTCCAAGCACTTTAATGTTGCATATCTGTAAAAAACCTCAAAAACCACCAAAGCAAAACCCAACAAAACAACAGCAACAAAGAAAAAAATTAGCAGGAGAAATATTGATTTGCTGTATCTACTTTGAAAAGCTTTCCAGATATAGCAAGATGAGATATTAATGAGATAGATCAAAAATTGCTAAATCCTCAATGCCCATCACTTCCCTGGCTTTGCACTATAGCCAGAGCCTTCCCTTTCCCTTGTGCATCAACAAGGAAAATGTAGGAAAATAACGTTTCAACTGAAATGGCCTTCAGGGTACCTACAGCTGTGTCTCTCCAGTTCAACAATCCCCATGCTCCTGAACAAACAGGGCAAGAACCACCACTTTTAAGGCCATATCAAAAAAGCTTACACTTTTTGGGTAGGGTTTATGAGGAAGTAATAACTCCATAAAGGTTTCATTGTGCCTTTGCTGGCTGTCATGTACACACATTTGCTGTGCAGCCCCCAATTAAATCTCTCAACTTTGGCCCTAGAAAGAAACATCTCTAAAAATCCTCTCAGCTAATTGAGCAGCTTTTCAAAGTCTCCTTGGAAAACCATGATCCCCTATTCCCACCCTCCACAACTTGCAACATGGTCATTAAATCTTTTACAATAGCATATCCCCTTTACTCCTGTCCAGCTGAAGCCTCTAATGAGGTTGCAGAAGAAAACCCACATTTCCCAATCCACAAAGAGAAGAAGAAAATAAACTCCTTCTTCTTTAGGTTGCATCACATCAGACCTTCATCGGCGCACTTCAAAGCAAAGCGGAGCCTTTGGAAATGCTGCCCTGTGGATCAAATGCTCAGCCTCAAATTGCCAGGCTGAAGCAGTAACCCCTGCTCCAAATCCCCTCCCTGCATCTCCTGGGGACCCTGACAGCTGCTATTTGTCTCCAGCTCTCTGCACTAAAGAAATTGAAAGGAGGAGCTGAGGGAAAGAATGGATCCAGCAGCAAAAGAGCATTGCCTGCAGAAATGCACAGGCTGCACCACACACACAGAACCCACCCCAAAGGCTGGACACAGCTGCTCTGCCCCACTGCCCAGTAGAGTAGAGCCCAAACATCCCTTTGTCCTGCCAGATCAGCACTTACTGAGCACAGGGAGCAAGAGCTCCTGAGAGCAAGAGGTTTGATGAACCACGGGAAGATGCTCATCGGCAGGCAGGTCTGAACCTCTTCTAACAGGGAAAATCACAGACAGCAAGAAGGCTCAGTTGATGGGTCAGACTGGAAATCCATGCATGGGGCAGACTGGTGTGTGGTTTTCATGCAAGAGCTCTGATCTAGTCTGCTCCTCCACATCTGAGCACTCTGAGTGGGGTCCAGCAGGGAGCAGAGGTCAGCAGTGGCCCAAGGGCTGATGCTTCTGCCCAGACAGTGATCATAGCAAGGTGACCCTTCAGGTCAGCAGCACCATCTGAGCTTCTAGTGAACTGAGGTGTAGCCTAATAGGAAAGTGTGAAAGCCTGTGTATTTAGGTGTCTGACTGACTCTGAGGTTCAAATCCATTTATTGCCAATGAAGAAATGTCAGGAAGCCTTGAAGGTCACAGCAGTTATTGACTTTTACCAAGGGTTTTGCTCAGCAGCTGAATTTTCGAGAAGGAAAGGCTCAGCAGCCATGAGAAGGGATGGTGCTGGGCACAAAGGGCAGCCAGAAGCTGCCAGCACTGCCCTGGGGTGGACCAGTGTGTGGTTGAATATGTTTTACAGTCACAAGGCAGCAAGCACCACAGGCAGCAAGCACGCTTGAAGAAGGCCAAATACTAGGTAAAGCTGATTTTCTAAGCTTTTCTTTAAGTCAGGTTTGATATTCTAGCTGCAGGTTTTACAGCCAAAGGACAAGGACACAGAGGATGGCCACCAGCACTGCAAAGTACCCTGAATAATGAGGAAAGGGCATTCTGCACAGTATCAGTCAGGCACCTGAGCTATCAAAGACCAGCTGAAGTGTCAGTAAGCCACCTGCACTCTGTTTAAACAGAGGAATATTCCCAGCTCTTTGTAGCCCCCAATCCCATTCCCTGCACGTGGTGATCACACTGAGAGCAATAGTGCCTCCATTGCCCACTGTCCATGAAGGATCTCACAGTACTTTTGATTTAGGTTGCCTGTTCTCTCCGCAGGAAACGGCCTTAAGAACAGGACAGAAATAACAATTTTGGACAGTGATGGGCCATAAATTGATGCTGGGCAGAAATAGGTGCAATATGGGCATTTCTGTTGTGGAAATAAAAGCTTATGTGCTGTCACATCATTGACTTGAGTTCTTGGGGGAGTTTCTGGGCTGAATCCAAACCTTGCCCAGCTCAAACCTTCTCTGGCTTGAGCCTTGCACTGAGCAAACCACATGTGAGCTCTGATTAGAGCTGGGCTGCTGCATAACTCAGCCTGTAGCACATGAGGGTGCAGTTGTTAATGAAGTCCTAACCCAGTGCACCCAATTCAAAGTCTGCTCTGCAGAATCAAGACAGTCCAGGAAAAAAAATTTTAAAATCTACCCCTTGATTCTAACAGGAATTTGCTAAAAAGAAGTGATATGAGAAGATAAACAGGTCCTAAAAAACTCCCAGCTCTTCATTTCTGCTGCACACAGCATGCACCTGATACCCTCACATCTTTGAAGAATGAAAAAAGCAGCCCTGAAAGGGCATGAGCAGTTGGGAAGTGCCCTTTCAAGCCAGTCAATAATGAAAATCAAATCACAGAATCACAGAATCTTTTCCTAGGTTCAGAGTGATAAAGGGTGGATAGAAGTACTGGACACATCTAATGACAGCCTGTAGAGCATGGCCAGCAGCCACCTCTCACAATTCCTACATGATCTCAAAATTCATCCTCTGATGGATAGGTTTGTTTATTATTTTGGGAACAGCATGTCCCAATTTAAACAGATGTCATCCCTTCCAAGCCATGTGCTGTGAACTTTGCAAGGACTTGGAAGGGTAACTGAGAGAGCTTGGGAATGGCACAGGAGTCCAAATAAATAAAAACAGATTCCAACTTTCTCCTTGCAAATAAAGGTCGTTGCACAGTCTTACAAGGTGATTTTTGATTGTCACATGAAATCTAGACTATCTAAATGCAAATCTTTTTTTGTTTACTTGAAAGAAAAAGATAAATACATTTAGACTGGTCATTGGTCATGGAAGAACCTAACAGATTCATCCATAGTTACAAAACTTGATTCATCACTGAATTTTTCTACTTACATGTAGGTGGCTGCTAATACTGGTTTTGTTATGCAAGAATTATAAATATTCTCACTGAGAACTAATGATTTAATTTAGATGCACCAGCAGGATATGAATAGCTCAAGGTTTTCCCAGCACATGAGGAGCAGTGGCCATGCAGAAGGTAATTACCTGGGCCTAGAAAGAAGTGGTTTTGATGAGTGATAGCCCATTAAGGCAGGAATTGCAAAACACCCAAGAGCTCACTGTAAAAGCACAATTCACAAAAGGTGCAGACATGTGACTGTGGAAGGAAGTTATGTGCTCAGCAAGAGTCTTATCAGGTGTTCAGGGCCTTTTTATTCAGATATGATACATATGTGGAGGTATCAGTGCCCTAACTTGGCATCTTTTTAAGATGCCAAAGCACCCAAAGTTACAATGCCTTAATTTTTCTTCCTTGATGCCTTGAAAGCCAGGTTGTTGAAGTGCAAGTTGGTTACCACCATGCAAGCCTGGTGCAAGTGTATTTTCTAAAAGGGTCTCAGATTCATGGGGGAACAAGGGCAGGCAAGTATTTCATGTCTTAAAAACAACTTGTGGACAATTGCCATGCTAAAAATGGGGTCTTTGGACCATCTGCTCACCAGTGATAATTTTCTCCATCCCTCTCTCTGTGAATTTCTCTGTGCTCCCACACTGCCAGAACTGAAGAGGTATTTTCACTCCATTTTGCCCCAATTCCTGTACAAATAACTCAAGATCAGCAAGGAGCACTCTAGAGTAAAAGGAGGAAAAGGAAACACTTACACAGTGACCTGAGTCTGGTTGCTGTGAATTTGAGCTCTAAGCACATCCACAGACAAACACCCATTTCTTCCTACTAAGCTCACTAGAGGGGATCAAAATAATTTCTCCAGGTGGTGTCTGGAAAAGGTGATGTTGGGAGCTATTACCACTAAGCATCCTGCAAATTCCACAGACCCTTAAAGTCCTCAGAGGAACTGTCTCTGCCTACAAACAAGACACTGAGGACAGGCACACAGCATTTGTGAAGGGCTGGAAATTGCTGGCAGCTTCACCCACGTGTTCTTTTGGAGACTCACTACGCCAGGATCCATTCAGCCCTCCCCCTTTGCTGAAGGCCCAGGACTCTCCCTGCTCTCCCACCACCATCTCTTCATCAAGAAACTCAATCCATGGGAGAAACCTCACTCTCTTCCTTGGTGTACTGGTGATCAACAAGGCTGATTTCTCCTCAGGTGACACTTATGACAGGTTTTCTTGAGCATAATGAAGAACTTGAGTTCTTGAACATATCAAGGAGGGGCTGAGAGATGTGCCTGAAGCTTTTCATTTGCTTGGTTTTGTTTTTCTACCTTTTCCCAGCTTTTGAAGCCTGTGAGCTTGACACCAGGGGTGAGCAGTGGCATCACAGCCACAAAGCCACCAGGCAGGGCAGCACTGCCAGCTCGTGTGTAAGAAGCAGAGCTTGCTCTACTCACAAGGGCACAGCCCCACTCCCAGCTGAGCAGGATCCCTGGCCAGTTTGTTATGATGCTGAGGAGAAAAGCTATTTATGTTCCCTGCTTGTCAGGAGCTCTCCATGTGCCCCCATGGTCTGTAGTGTAATTTGCTGTGAGACTTGTAACACTGGATTGTGCAGACCTTTCCTTACACAGAATAGCAGCATAAATCTCATTTAATGAGCTCTTAAGTGACTAACAGATATCTGTGTGCAGCAATTTAAAGGACAAGCCCTACTGGGAGAGAAATGGGCACAATGCCATTGCCCTCGTGGCTCTTAACCAAAATGCCCTTTCCAAATACAGATTCCTGCTCCATTCATGCTTCCTTTGTTTTCTTTTATTAGCTCTGCTACGTCCTCTACAGGCCTTCAGCTGATCATTCAGATCAACCAGAAACTGAAACCTCCTCTCAGCATTTGTACTCTGGATTTCTTCACACTTCATTGTATTTCATTTTTTATAAGAGAAGCTATTCAAGACAGCATGTGTGGAATGGCTTCATTCCCATCCACACCTTCTCTAGATATGGTAATTTCAGGGGAGAACCCCAACAGTTTGGGCCAGTTGTTGGTGCAGAAATCACAAGGACAGCAGCTACAGGAAGGTGGCAGGTTGACTGAACCCCAATACTAACTCATCTCTGGTCACTATCAGGAGCAATACTGCACCACTGCCAGCTCCTCCTGCCATTTTCTGTAGGTGTTTTAGAACCATGTGCTGAGTTTCTGGCATATTTCCTTTTGCATCTCTCCTCTTCCAGGGCAGAAGTCCAGAGGAAACCACCTAACAGGGCAGACTGATGGCCATTTCCATGAACAGGATCTAATAATTACAGCAAAACCAATCAAACTACACCACAGACCAAAGCTGGATGCACTTTGCATTTAGTTATGCTCAAGGCATGGGGGTTGGGTAGCTGCAGTGATTTGGAGATTTCCAGATAACACATCTTTTGGGGAGATACATATCTATAATGAATCGTTACCAGATAGGCTGTTCTGTCAAAATAAAACTCTTTTAATCTTTCAAAGAGAATCCTGGGCTATTTAATTGATTAGCAGCTTTCTAATGACAGGATTAAGTACACAGTAGATAACTGAGATGATTGACAGCTCCACTGCACCAGCTTTAAACAAGATGCCTCTGTTTTCCCAGCACATGCCAATTAAATGATTAAGTATTGTTTACTGGGACTGGGAGGATTACAAGACAGTAGGTGGATTTATTAGGAGAGAAAGGAAAAACACTCCTACACAAAAAAAAAAAAAAAAAAAATTGAATGACTAACAGCCATGCCCCTGCAAAGCATGACTAGAGTTAACCAAGTTATTCACTGTCAGGTTACACTCCAGCCCCTCTCCCTTTTTCAGACCATTTGCCAGTTTATCCACGTATCTCCAATGTGGTTGTCACTTCCAGGTGTCTTATGCAGACCATCTTCTGAGTTTATCATGTAGATAGTTGTAAATCCAACTGCTTGATATTATCACTGGGGAAAAGGTTGGGGACTTAGCTCACATTATAGACAGAATACAGAATCTCAGCTCCCTGGAGCAGGAGACCAAGCTGTCTTTTAACAAGCAAGAGCTGCTTCATTAGCAGCCTTTTAGTACATGTAGGCACTGAATCAAATCACATAAATACAAGTACCTGAACATGGCAGGGGCAATAACATGGTTTAGCATCTTGCAGCAAGAGCATCCAATTTTACATGAATTAACAATTTATGTGGAGAAGGTTTGGAAGGAAGGGAGAGGAGGGAGATGCTCTTCAATTCACTCGATCAGGCTCCATAGTTACCATGTCTGAACCAGCCATGCTGCTTTAACAAAATACATGCCATTTTTACCAGGCTGGGGGAAAAAAATCAAGATGCTGAAAAAATTTCCAAATTTACAACCTCTTGACTGCACATTAAGTGAGGCTACTCCATAACCTTACAAACCCTTCCTTTGCTTTTTAGGTGATCCTCTAATCGTCTGATCTCTGCATGGAAAAAAGTTCAATGAGATGTTCTAGTTAAACTAGGTGTCAAGAGCAGAAGTTTTGTTCAGATTTTCCCCTGCCCTGTTTCTGCAGGGTTCCTACACAGGTGGGTAAGAGTGGCTTCAGCAGAGCTGAGGAAAGCAAGGGTTGTCAGTTGTGGGTAAAGCTGGCAGCACTCCCTGCCCTGGGAGCTCTCTGCCCAGTATGCCACCATCACACGGCACTGGATAATGATCCATCTCAGCTGGTGAAATAGAAAGAGCAAAGTCCCTGCCAGACAGGAACCTCTGCAGGTGAGGAGACCACAGAAGCATGTTAAGAGAGTAAAATATTTTGGAATCTGTGAATTTGTGTTTTTAACAGCCTGTCCGGGGCTCAGGGCCCCTTCCTGGGATTCTGACAAAAATGGAAAATGTGAGATTTTCATTTTTCCACAGAGGGCTGTGCACAGCACCTGCTGTGAGACATAAAAGCAGCAGACTGATGCTTCCACTGTTCCTTGGAGCTGTAACAGGTAAAGCCATGAATAGGCTGAATTTCAACAAATCAATAAATTGAAGTCCAGGATGTCAAAGAGAAAATTGTGAAAAAGAGATCCCTTGGGCTATTAAATACAAAGATATTACCTCTGGCTCTGGAAACCTCTGAGCCCTAGTTTTCAGAGAGTCTGTACCAAGGGAAATATTATTGCACATCTCCTGCAGCAGCTGCTGTGAGCTGCAGGAAGCTGGGGATGGGCTGTGGGCAGCTGTGACCCCAAAAGGCTGCAGAGGAACACACTGAGCTAATTACAGAGTGGCAAACTCTGTTATCCAGAGCTCAGCAAATATGAAGGGCTGGCAAAAGTGGTCATCACAGCTAGCAAGTGTTGTGTTGAGAAAAAAGCAGCATCTAAATAAATGGAAGAAAAATCATTGCAGGATGTACGGTCCTTCAGAGGACAGCCCCAGGACCACAGGGACAGCCCTGCTCCGTGGGACTGGAGAGCAATGGTGCTGAGAGTGACTCGTGCTCCAGTGCTTCACCTTGCAGGAGCCAGCCTGGGGACAAAGATGCCACCTAACTCCAGATTACCTTGGGACAGCCTGTCCTCCAGGTCCCATAAAAAGGGAAGGGCATCATTAGTCCCACGGAGAGCACCCCTTGTGCTGCAGCTGTGGGTCACTTACAGTGCAAGCAGCGAGAGGGGAAGCAGAGATAGAGACATCTCCTTCTTCAGAGAGCATCTGGCCTTTATTGAGAGATCCAGCTGTTCTCCCTGCAGTGCCCATCGAGGGTTAGGAGAGGCAGGACAAATTTCTCTGCCTGAGCTCGGTGGCATTGGTCTCCTCACCCCCTACAAGCTCAGTGCTCAGCCCTGCTCTCACCCTTGGCAGTTCAGATATCTGCCCACACTATTTCTGAAGCCAGTCTGGGTGCCAAGAGCACAAACTCATTTTTCCCTGTAAGCTGCACTTGGAGTGCTCAGTCCCTCCACTCTCCTTGCATCACACAACTGCTCAGCTTTTCCAAGCAAAAAATTTCAATATCTCATTACCCTGTCAGTTGCCATAACCAAGTGCCCACAGTCACATGGCATTCACTGCTTATTTGCAAGCCAGCTGGCAGCACCCTCCTTACCCAGTTATACACATCTGAGCTCCTGCAGAAATCAGGTATCTCCCTTTTAAAGCTGGAAGAGAATAAACAAACTCTCCCCTGTGCTCCTTTGCACAGCCCTCCCACATGTCCCTCTGCAAACACACAGAGTTTTGATGCATATTTATTTTTCTTATTGTGCAACAGGGAAAGAATAGATACTAGCTCTTGGGATCTTACCTAGGAGCTAAAATTAAACTGCTTTTCAGGGTGGGGAAAGATCCGGGGACTGGACCCACTGACTCTTCTTTCCTTAAGCTTGTTGTCTTACAGCAGAGCAGCTCTCCCCTCCCAAGCCATTTAATGAAGACTCATCCATGTTATTCCCCATCTAAGGACTCAGCTGGGCTCAGTGCAGGTGTTCAGCTTTCCACAGGCACAGACTGAAAACACATCAGTATGGGTTTCTCTTTGGTGTGCTGGTCCAGTCCCTCAGGAGCCAAACTACTAATAGTCACAAGTCAGGTCTGTTTTTCAAAGCTACTTCAAGATTACCAAGAAGTAGATCCTCATTTATCACTTACCTGTGATTATTTTTATATTGCTTTTGTGAAATTGCCCTGGTCTGGTGGATTCTGCCATGCCAGCTTGCACACTGGTATCACTTCTGCTCTAAGAATATCTTTTCCAAAAAAATAACAAAACCTTTTCTGATCTTTTGACTGTATCAGCGTCAGACCCAGCAAACTGAATAACATTTAAACAGCTGGATGTTACTAGCAGAAAAAAATGGTAATACTGACAATAGTCCAATCAAGAAATATGAAGTATGAATGCACAAACTTACCATTTTTGTCAGCTCTTCTGAAAATCTAGAATTGAAAGAGAGAGAGAGAGAAACATGTTTATTATGTTGTCCAACAAGAGGGGATGAAGCCCTTTGCACCAGGACCACGTTCAGCTCCACACACAGGGCAGGTTAAAGCACTCCAACCCCTCAAACCCCAACTGAGGTGCTTTACTGAGCTCACCCTTCCCAAAACTGAGCACCTCTCCCCCAGATGGACAACCACTGCCAGGGCACAGTACCAACAGGGTTGCCTCTGGAAAAACTGGTGGAAATGCTTCCAGCAGTTCCAGCACCTCCCTGACTTAAGAAAGCTGAAACCATGGATCCAACACCAGAAAAATACACACTAAAAATATTACAACAGCTGTACACCCAGTCCAGACAATTTCTCTGGCATCAATAAAATCTCTTAAACCAAGTTTCACAGCTCTGCACTTCTAAAAAAAAAAATAATTTACAACTATTTTTTAAAAGCAAGTCTCCTGCATGGGAAAGAGATTATATTTAGACTTAAAACTACCATGTGGAGAAACAGCCCACAGAGAGGAATCAGATAGCCATTACAGAAGGATAAAAATTGCAATAATGTGTAGTACTGTAGGACTTGCCAGGGACAGAGAGAGCAGAAAGAACTGCTGTTTTTCTCACTGATCTCATCTGAGGAATAATCCCCTAATACTGACACCAAAATCAGCTGCTCACTTGGAGGGTCCCTCCTCTAACCGAGTGTCAGGTAAGCAGAGTTTTTATCACCAACTGTGATTACATATTGATTAGCTATCCCCACTTATTTGATGCATATGCATTACTTTCTTTTACACAGCCCCACCCCTTATCAGAAGTCCTCATATGGATCTTTGGGGTCTGTCTTCATGTCTGGTGTCCTTTTTAGGTGGTTGTTCCTCAACCCCCACTTTTGAGTGAGTCCAGTATCTTTGTTTTGCTTAACTTCTACTTTGTCAGCCCTGCAGAGCTGAGCTGGCATCCTGCTTGTGTTTTGCGTGACTTCTGCCTTCCTAAGTTACATCCTTCATCTGCTTCTCCAGGGCTGTGCTGCTCCTTTCCACTGTCCTTACCAACACGGTGCAATTAATAGCAAAAGCCTTGTGCAAACGTTGGAAACATAAAGGTTCCTGCTGAAAATGGCCTCTAGCACAGGTTGGCCATAAATTACCAAAAAATTAACATGGGCAGGAAAGGTAAAATATTCTCATCATCTCTTCAGGCTTGACCCTATTAATTTGAGCAAGAGCAGAGATTTTAGTTGTACAAAGAAATTTCCCTGAGGAGGGAATAAAATCACCAGCAAGACAGATCAGAGTCAGCCGTAAAATAGAATCTCATATTTTCTGGGTCAAAAAGCCGCTAAAAAAATGTATCAGAAGAGAAACTGCTGCACATAACAAGGACCCCAAGAGACAAATTGAATTGCAGAATATGCTATTTCACTGAATATGGCTTAATTAAGGAACATTAATCATGCTTTTGTCCGACATTCTTGTGAGGCTGTGCAGCCTAGGGCAGAGTCAAAGCAGGACTTTCTGGTGGACTTCAGCTGAGGCAAAACCCCTCTGCTTGAGCCAAACCCAAGTGGTGTGAGTCATGGAAAGTGCCTACAAGGATTACAGCTTGTGACCACCTCAAAAGTCGTCTTGTGCTGACCTGCATTTTTGTAAAGCAATTAGAAGTTTTGGGAGGGCGGAATTCCAACCTGTCTCCATACTTACAGACTTCATTGAAGTTAAATATGGGTTTTGAAAGGCCAGCCAGTCATGGCTTGGCTGGTCTATGGGAAGAAGGAATAAATCCCCGCAGGACCCCAGAAAGCTGGGTGGCTTTAACACACAACATTCAGCTGTGCTCAATATGCCCTTCCCTCTGTATGAAATATTCCTCTTTTCATGGCTTGGACACCCCAACTCCTCACTCCCAGTGAGCACCTCCAGATGAAGTACTTCTGCTCCTGGATGCTGGTTGTTCCTGGGCTTTTTGTTTCATCAAAACTTCCTTCTGTTGCTCTTCCCACTGCTTTGAAACGAAGGCATTACAGGCAGTCTAACACAGGAGCAGCAATGCCTACTTTACAGCCCCGTGGGAGATCACCATCCTACTAAGCACAGCTGGAAGAGGGAGAATGGGAAGGCAAACTCAATAGGTAAAATGTAGATTAAAGGAATACTTGGAGCAACAGGAAAAAAAAATAAAGAAATGGAAGAAATGTTTAGAAATTGAAGTATTTATATCCAGCTTCACTAAGTGAACATTTTAGGGCTTTAACTCTCCCAGATACTCCCTAAAGTATGGCTATTTGTAAATGAAAGTGTTGATGAAAGATCACAGCGGCTGTGTTACTTATCAAAGTTTATTCTACAGGACCAAGCTGCTTGGTTTTTATATTGCTAATGAGCAGGATTTATTCTTTCAACTTAATTGAACCACCTAAAATTTGCACACATAAAAATAAAATAAACTGGGACACCTGGAGGGAAAAAACAATTTAAGACAAAGTCATCTGTCAGCACAGGCAGGCATTGCATCAAGGTATGAACATCGGAACGAGCATCGGGAGGCTGATAAAGATGTAATAAATATAGTCTGTGATAGCTTGGCAGTGCTGCCAAAAATGCTGCTGCTGTGAAGACCCAGGATTTATGTTCTAGCTCAGCAGAGAAGAGTGCCCTCCCCCACACAGCCCAAAGACACCCTCTGTTCAGGTCTTGGATTAGTTGCTCCACTGTGGGAAGGAGGTGGTGTGCTTTCCATCAGGGAAAGGTGTGAGATGGAAGGGAAACCACAGCCCCTCACACCTCCTCTATGGACCAGGGAGCAAACCCCAAGGGCAGCTTGGTGCCTGGCTCCCACCAGTTCCAGGAGAAAGGAATCTGAGTGAGGATGCTGTGTCATCTCCACCGCAGAGGCTGCAAAGCCCATCCACCCCACAGCCTCTCTGCAGGCTCCCAGTGACTCCATCTCTTACATTCCCACTCGGCAGCAAAGCCACTTAGACTTAGCCGAGGCAGCAGCCCTGGAGGTCAGTGAGAGAGGAGGTGATGAAATAAGGATGCAGAAGGGCCCTGTCCTGCCAGGCCCTCGGCAGCAATTGGCTCTCTGTGCCTGCAGGCAGCCCAGCACCATCCCCACGGGCCAGGGCTCCGAGCAGGAGCCGCCGCCGCACAGCCTGACCAGGGATGCTCTTTCTGCTCCATCACCCCCACTTCTCCAACCACTGGGGCAACGCACAGCTTCAGATGGTAAATGAGAAATTATCCAGTTCAAGTACCACAGCAGCCATCTCCCCCATCAGCTGTGCTTTGAAGCTATTAAGCAAGACTCCTGAAGCACAGGCTAAGTCACACAGTGAGCCACAGGATGCCCACAATATGGATTTTATAGATTTACACAGGCAATGCATGCAGTTTGCTGTCTGTGGCATACCTAACCCATTTACCAGAGGTTTAGATGAATATGAGCACTATTTTCTCTAGAGCAAAGAACTTTTGTCAAGATTTCCAATCGGTTTTCTCTAAATATATGTTTTTGCTGTATTCTCAAATGGCTATTGCAGATATTTGACTGCCAGAAGTAAGCAATTCAAAGCCCTGTTGGAAATAATAAACTTTTAAAAAAAAGATGGCTTCAATTTAAACATTCAGTTCTGCCTTCTCAAAGCTCCTGGATAAGAACATACGAGACTGGAGGCTGCTTAATGAGGGTTTTCTCACGAATTTTATTAACTTCACACAAACACTCCCCCAAGAAGCCCAAGAATTATTACAGGTTTGTGGAGTTTATTATCCCTTCACGAGGTTAATATGATGTTGATTTAAAATAAATGCAGCTGAGCTGAAATTCTTTTTTCTACCATAATCTTGCTGCAGAATCAAGGATAAACACAATCATGTCTCATGCATGAGGAAAGCCTATGGATGAGAAGGCATCAAGAGACCCATACAGACCTAAAAAATTGTTATACCTGCATTCCTGTTTTTTCTTTCTGTTCCTCTGCCTACAAATCTTGACACTTCCTTTGGAATTTAAGACAAGCTTTTATATCAGGTATGGCCTTTCATTCTCTAAGTTGAGTCACCAGTAGGAATTTCCTCTCCTACAGCCTCTCTCTGTTGCTCTTTCTGTAAAAAATGTGAGAAAATAATGACTTGAAGCTTTGTCACTTTGGACTTCATCTTTAGACATCCTCAGGCCAATGAGCATTCCCCATGCAAGTAGAAAGGTTTTATTTCAATGTTTTAGCAAGGCGTATGCCCTTGGTGAGGAAATACTGTCCCATCTGGAGCAGATCCTCAAAAAACAAGGCTGCTGCAGAGCTCCAGGTCTCTGGGCATTTTCCTACTTCAGAGCAGATCTTTTTTCTTTTTCTCTTCCTCCCCAAGAGAAGAGCAGCTGACACCATGTCCCAACCTTTGCTTTCACTTCTACCTTCTCTTTAGACATTACCTGGCTGTCCTAAATAAAAGTTGCATGAGACAGGTAAGAGTTGCACTTGATGTTCTGACCTGCTGATGTTCAGCACTAGAAGTCACTTTTCCGTTCAGCTTCATTTCAAGCACCCATTTCCAAAGCCCTGAAGATCAGAGGAGAAAGGATGGACTATCCTGTGTGATTGTGTACCTTGCAGGGAGCAATTCCTGAACGAAGAGAGCCTGGCCTGCCCTGGATCTCCTCTCCAGCTGTGCCTGCAGGCAGGGCTCAAGGGAACGATATCAAACCATGGATTTCACAAAGGGAGGATTAAGGAGGAGGAAAATAGCCCTCTCAGTTCACTCAGAGTGAGAAGGTAAACCAGGACACAAGAAGGAGAATGAAATAATCTTAAAAAAATGAAAACAAACCAACCAAACAAAATAAAAACAGAAGGAAAAGGTCAAAATAGAAGAGGATTGAGAAGGGATTCCTGTGATTCCTGTGGCTGTGATAGCCTTGCTATTAAGGGCTGCACTGGAAATCATGTCATTGACAAAACAGTGGGAAAACTGACAGTTCTGGATCTACATTTGGAAATGGACCCGTGGCACAAATTCTCTCTGTCTTCTATCCAGACACATCACTCAATCCCATGGGGCTGAAGAAGTACAAACCAGATTTGGCCATGTAAGAGAGGATGCAAGAGGAGCCATAGGAAGGAGAGATGTGTTTGTAATTATCTTTCTGACCCTGTCAAAGAATAAAAAAGTCAGATAAGGGTCAAAATTAGTTTTCAGCAAAAGACAGAGTAGATAAAACAGAAAACTTCATCTGACCTGAAATGCATGGAATGGTATTCTTCAGGAACATTTAAAAGAAAACCAAAATCAATGCATTTAGTCCCTACTGGCAAAGCCAGGACAGAGGCAGGGAGGCCAATGCTGCTTGGGGCTCACAGTCCTGCCGTGGGGATGCTCACCCATAGCCAAGGCTGATCCTTATTTTAGATGCCAAGCAGGAGATGAGCTGTAAACCAGATGGAACATCTTCACCTGCAGCTGCTGTGACTGCCCAGGCCTCACCTGCTCTGCAGTTCACACCTCTGCTGTCCACACAGCCCTCTGGCAGTGACAGGAAGGCAGGAAGGGATGAACAAGGACAGCTGGTCAGCCAGCTCTGAAGTACTCCCAGACACTACAATACCTGTCTAGACATTTCCTACACCTTGAGAGGCATCCACCTCAGCTCTATATCGCACATGCACTCATTCACACTCAGCAAATATGATCTCACCTTGGCTTACCCACAGAGAATATACACCCACATAATATATCTCCTTTTCATAAGCATTGTGACATTTGAGGATTTGTTCTTGGCTGGAAATGAGACCATCTCTTCCTGTGGGTTTGAGTAGCACTGTGACAGTTTTTAGTGAAGGGGGTTTGTCCTCGTGGGTGCAGGAAGCATTAGATACCCAGTGGGATACTGTGGTGTGAGTGGGAATACCTGCAGAGATTGCCCAAGCTGCCAGCCCTGAGCCTCAGGCCCTTGCAATAGGAGCAGACCCAGAAAGGCACCTGAGGGCGAGGACAGGATGGGTACAAACCCCTGTCAATCCCAGCCCCTTATGATAATTTGACCAAGGCTGTACGAGCTGACCATTCAATTCAAAGTGATGTTTTCCTGGTTCCTAGAGTGACACATAACCTCCACTTGTTCTACTATCATCACTGAAGAGCATCTTTACTTGCTGCCTATTTTTGGCAATGCTTAGGGCTTAAGTATCTTCATTAGATTGTTACCAGGGTTCAGATAATCTGCTACTTCAGCTACCTTTACACTTGGAAACCTCTTGCTTTGAGCTGAACTAATAAACATTATTCAACCTTTTTTAATCCTTTACCTAAAAGGCCAGAGGCAAAATAAAAGAAAAACAGTGAAGCCAGCCTAAAGTTAAGATTCATCCTCCAAGTGGCAGTAGCCAGGTTGATAGCAGAAGACATCTAACCCCCTTGTTGAATTTTGTTTTTCTTCAGCCCCCAGTTTTGCTCCACAAAGCCCAGTTGTGCTTCCTTGGTGGAAAGAGCACAGGGAATTTTGTTGACACAGCCACCCTCATGGAGGAGTCAGAACAAGAACACTGGGGACGGATGAATTAAGAGAAAGGCAGAAGAGGAAGAAGTGACTAAGATACTATTAGTGTCAGAGCCATTTTATCTAATTCATAACCAAACCCAAGCTTTCCCCTCCTCCCCCAGCCCCCAAGGAACAGCCTACATAGCACACCAGCTCATGAAAACGTGTTAGCTAAACATAAAATCTTACAGGTCTTTTACTTCATCCTCACCCACTGAGAAGCTCCACTGCTGCCTGGCTGGGACTCATTGCTTCCCCAGCATATCCATCAGCAAAAATGCGAAGGAGTTAAATGGAAAACAGGTTATCATCCCTGAGCATTCAGTGGGATGCTTGTTACTTTCATGCTAATGTGTGAAAATTAAGCTAAATACGTGTTCCCGTGTTTAAACCCTTTGTATGAGAGGAGGGTCTCGCAGTGCACTTGAAGAGCACATCACAGTGAAGCCACAGCTTCAATTGGGATTGCCATTGTGCCTGGAGAAAAAAGAGAGAATCAAGTTCTAAGAAAGGAAGGGAAAAAAAACCCTAAGCCCTCAAATCTTACATTTCCAGAATCCATTTCTACTTTCAGCAGGTGAGAAAGGGCTCCCAGTACGACTGTGAAAGGGAAAAATTATCAGGAACTGCACACCCAGTACTATTGTATTTTCCACTGAAATAATACAATGCTCTACTGTGTTTCCCATTCGAAAAGTTCATGGCTCTTTTCCTAAGCTCAAACTTCAAAGTGGAAAAAAATATCACTTAAAGACAGTAAAACTGAATGGATAAGATACCATTTTGGTGGCAACATCCGACAAAAATAGAAAAAAAAAGCCCAGAAAACCAGGAACTTCCCCCAAAAAACAAGTTAACTTAAAAGACATAAGGGCATTAGTTGCACTTGTTCTTTCTTTCCCCAGGAATCTGCTCTCTCCCATCCTGCAGCTGCCCACCTGCCAGCCCCTTCCACCAGGCAGGGTCATCCATCAAGAGCTCTGCTCTCTGAGCTGCTTTTGGCAACTAGCTGGAGACAATGGTTCCTCAGGGAACCAAGCTGCCTTTCAGCTCAGGGTGCTCAGAGATGGAATGAGTTTTGGACTCTCCAGCTCAGGGTGCTCAGAGATGGAATGAGTTTTGGACTCTCCAGCCCATCCAGTGCCCACAGGTTTAGCAAATTATTTACAAAATGCAAGGGCTTGCCTGGAAGAGCTACTACTCCCTATCCTAGAGCATGAGTTATCCTTTACTACAGCCAATGCCTCAGTAGTTTATTTTTGTACTCACTATTCTTTTTTTTTTTTTTTTTTTTAAGCTAGGAGATGGCAAAACAGAGGAGCTATGTGTTTAATTATTGGATGCTGCAGAAAGACTGTAATTACACCATTTGCACTCCGACTGATTCCACCCCATTTCCCCAATTCGTTTAAGTGCAAATAGCCTCGTTAGCTCCCTAATCAGAAAGTCTATAAATACAGCAGTCGAGGCACTGAGCACATCCCTACTAGCTCCCCACAAACCAGGATTAAGGACCATCCCAGCTGCTCGAGGGGATGCAGGACCTGGGATAAAGTCTGCACGACCTGGAGTGCACACCCACGCTCAGCCTGCCCAGAGGGTGCAGGAAACAGGGTGCACCCCAATGCCCAGCCGATCCAGAGAGTTCAGGATCCTGGCATGGAGATGAAGGATGAAAGCTACATCTCCATGCCCAGCTGGTAAAAAAAATCGGCGCAGGACTCAGGAAAAGAGGTACAGGATCCAGAGAGCATCCCATGCCCAGCCCAGTCCAGGAGATGCAGAACCAAGGTGCACCTTATTCCCAGCTGTCCCAGGGAGTGCAGGGCAAGGGGACAAGGGACCCAGGCTGCCCTGACAATCTAGGAGGTGCAGGATCCAGACAAGGGAGTGCAAGACCCGGGCTGCAACCCCATGTCCAGGCATCCTAGGGGCACAGGATCTGGAAAGGGGTTGCTGAATCTGGGTACCCCTATGCCCAACCAGCCCGGGAGATGCAGGACCTGGGCTGCATCCCATCCCCAGCCGGCCGGGGATGCAGGATCGAGGGATAACCCCGATGCCAAGCTGCTAGCTGGGTGCAGGATCCGGGGAGCACCCGGTGCCCGTGCCCCTGTGCTTGCGGGATCCAGGGAAGCAGAGAAGCCGGGATGCAGCTCCTGCCCAGCCGGTCCGGGAGATGCAGGACCCGGGAGATCACGGCGATCCCGAGGGGATTGAACGCGTGCGGGACGCGGGCAAGAGGATGCGGGACACCCCCGGCCAGCCAGCCGGGGATCGCCAGCCCCGCGGTCCATCCAGCCCGCGCCCGGCCGGACGGGGAGCGCAGGAGCTGAGAGCATCCCCGCTGCCGAGGCGGAGCGGGACGGGGCAGCGGGGCAGGAGGAGCGGGGTGCGGGACGCGGGGTGCAGGGAGCACTCACATCGAGGATGACGGAGGTGCCCTTCCTCTGCGCGGCGGCGGCGCCCGGGGCCAGCAGCTCCCGCTCGGCGAGGCCCTTGTCGCCCATCCTGCCGGCCGCCCAGCGCAGCAGCCCGTCCAGCCCGCGCAGCGCCGGCGTTGGCTTCCGCAGCAGCTTCTGCACCCCGGCCCGGCAGTACCGCGCTGCCTGCTCGCACATCGCTCAGCCTGGCCTCATGCCGCCGCCGGGACTCCCCCTCCCTCTCCTCCTCCTCCTTCTCCTCCTCCCACGGCCGCTCGGCGGGCAGCGGGCGGGTCCGCGGGGATGCTGCCCGGAGAGCAAGGGGGGAGTGTTGGGGTGGGGGGAGGTCAGCCCCTCGGGCTCCAGCATAAACCTCACTTTATAGGCATTTTATGTCTAAAAAGACCATTTCCGTGTTCTCTCCCCTCCACAGCCTCTCTAGCCTCACGGTAGATTTTAGCAGCTCTTTGTAAGGGCAGAAGAGAACAAATTTGTTGCTGGTAAATAAAACTTGCTCCTGAACCCCTATCCCTACTCCAAAAAGTCCGTATTTAACGAATTGTCAACGATTCCAGGTGGGGTATTGCAGCATCTGTGGCTACAGCACTAACCACAGTGCTCAGCTGGAAAATATTCCTAACCCTGTATTCCTATATTCCTAATTCTGTATTGTGAGCATATTCCTTTGACAAACTCCTGTGCTCAGCTTCGCCGGTCAAGATTTAAACTTGCATAGAGGCAATTCATCTTCTGGACAAAGTGACACTAAATCATTTCATTTCTCACTCCACACATGAGGAGATGCTCCCAGTCGGAGTTCAAAGCCAGAAAGGCACCAAAGCAGGAGAGCTCCGACCCAGACACATTTGGAGGTTTCCCCAGAATTCTGGAGCAGCCACAGGCTCCGAATGGGCTTTCCCTGCAGCAGCCAGACCCTCTGACAGGCAGCTCCAGGGAACTCCGTGACCCACCGGGCCTTGTCCCCAGATTTGAGCATCTCTGTCCCAGGAGCCAGAGTGTCCATCAGCCCTTGCAAGCATTGCTCAGTGCCCACACTGAGTCCTTCACCTGACCAGCAGCGTGATCATTCCAAAAGGCCTGACCAGCCACTGCTTTAAGAGCCACAAACAGCAGTAAATTATTTTATTTCTTTCAACAGAGCTTACACATTTCAGTTCACCAGAAACCAGACCCTCAGAAAACCTCCCTGCAGGAATTATTTAGCTGCTTCTTCCAACCACCCATCTTTATTAAGGTAAATTAGGGTGAAACTTCTGTGTTTGAGGTGACAGGTGGGGAATGTGCATTTTCCTCTCAGCTGCTGCTCTAAGAAAACTGAGTGGGAGCCCATTTCTTTCTGCTGGAGTACATGGATAATAGCTGGAAGCTCTTAAAAGACTTTTAAACAAATGGGGCACAGAGAAGCCTAGCAGTAGGTCAGGGCACCCAAGGGCTGAGCCCCTCTTTCACCAAGCTCTTGCCTCTCAGGGTTTGCTTCTCCAGCAATACAAAATTCATGGGGTAAAAGAGAGGAACTCCGGGGGTTGATGTTGGCTCGTGAGAGCTGTGTGCAGCACTTCAGTGGCTCTGTGTTCTTTCACAGGGATGCTCAGAGCAGGCTGGTGTACAACCCAAGCATCACCCAATTCCCATTCACATCTCACAGCAAAGACAAATCAAACCAAGACACAGCTTGTCCTCCTTGCCACGAGTTGGTGCCAATCTCCTTACCCCTCACAGTCAGAGCTATTATGCTCTTTTGTGCTTGTAAAATGCTCACATTATTTACATACTTCTTTCTCCTTCAGACATGCCTCCACTAAGTGGCTGGTTCAGATTATATTGATCACACCCAGTTTAGGATTGCTATATATGCATGCTAATTAAAACTATTGACTGAATAAAGTTATTATAAATAAATTCAAATAAGGTTCTTTGAATTTTCCTTTCTATTTGCCGTGAAGATTCATTATTTGGATTTGAAGTTTGGGCTATTTCTCTGCTTTTGTCAAATCCAGTTCTTGCTGCTGTCAAAACCAGCTCTATGGCATTTAAATACTCATTTTTCCTACTAACGAGATCTGGGTAGAAAAAAATTCTTCCATTCAGACATTAGGAAGAAGCCAACTATTTGTACTAGGCTGTGTTGCTAGGGGCTATTCCCTAGTTCCCACGAGGCTGATGTCTCTTTGAGGAAAAAGGGACAAGACTGTTACTACTTATCTGAGCCAGGCGAGGAAACAGAGGAACCCCCAAGGCATTTGCTGGCGCCAGCCCGTGTCAGACCGCAGCCACGGGTGAGGGCAGAGGCACAGAGCTCACGCTGAGCTCTGTGTGCCAAAACTCACCCCCTGCTTCTTGCCAAGGGAGATGGGACACTGCCTGTCCCGTGCAAGTAAACACAACTGCAGCCAAGGCATCAGGGCTCTGCCAGCCTCTCCCACCACCCTGTGCTGCTGGCTGTGGCACTGACCCGGCAAGCAGCCATCAGCCAGGGCCAGGAGAAACCAAACAAGTGATGGACAAGTGGAGACAGCAGGGTTCACTTGCCTCTTTAGCTGCAGCTCCTGGGCATCCTGCACAATTATTGCTCTTTCATTAAAGGTGGAGAGGGCAGGACCACCAGCAGCCACTGGCTGCCCTGAAAGCTTTATGCATAATGCAGATGCTGAGCGGCATGGGAATAAATAGGAGAGAAGAGAGAGAATGCTGCTAAAGAGCACAGTAGAATGCAGGCAAAGTGCCTCGCTGGGAATCAGCAAGCATTAATTACAGGTTCTGGGAGGCTCAGCATGGTCAGCCCATGCGGTGCCCGAGGGCAGCAGAGCCCAGCGTGCAGCACAGTCCCTGACCCGCTGGCATTTGGCTTCCCATGCTGTCCTGCAGGCACAGAGCTCCAGCCCTGCCCGGCAGAGCAAGGGAGAGCTGCAGGGAAAAGGCAGCAGTGGCTGCTCCACCTTCTCCACCCTGACATTTAACTGAGCTTCCCCACTGCTGCGCTGGCTGGGCACACGCCTTGCTCCAGACCTCCACGGTGTTATAAATGATGGATCAGTTGGACAGGAAGGTTGTTGGAGGCTGTGGAAGATCAGATCTATTCTCTCTCACTCCCAGCTCCAAGTTCAGAAACTCTGAGATCTCAAAAAAAGACGTTTGCCAGTCCAGTTTCAAGTCTGATCTTGACCTGACAATATTTTTTGCCTGGTGCATTTGGATCTCAGCATGAAGCACTGGTTAACTTCTACCATTGACATTATTTACCCTATTAGCTTTCACATGGGGCTTATTCAAGTTCTACATCCAGTATTTTCCAGCGACTTCCAGAAGGACTTGGAGCAGGAGCACAAACCGTGCGCTGTGATTTCAGGTGAGAGGACATCTGAAAAGTGCAAGGGCTTCCCTGGAGGTCCAAGCGGAGCAGAAGTCCTGCCCACACCCTGGCATGGCAGGCAGACACAGCAGCTTTCATCTCCCCTTTGAATTCTGCCTTCTCCCCCCTGCCCCTCTGCACACAGCAGGCAGCTTTATTTAATTAAAAATTTCCAACAGGCTGGACCTGCAGTCTTGCTTGGTGCAAAATGTCACGTACAACTTCCTAATATTTGCTAATGACTGAGGGATTGAGGTTAATGCAACAGTTCAGTGGCAGGAAGAGGAAATGGTAACCCTGTCATGGAGATGTGAATTTGGCAGAGCATCCTTGCTTGCCCAGCCTGGAAGCTGAAATGACACTTTAGTCCCTCTCTTAACTTATGTTTATTATAATGCAGCATGTAATCACCAGGTGATTTCATCAAGAAATGTACATCCTAGCTTGAAAATGCCACACTGCTAACAGCACCATGGTAACTCATAGATCTCAGAGGTCCAGACTTCCCCAGAGCTCTGAGATAGTTCTCCAGAAAAATATGAGGATTTGTCACTATAAGGAGAAAAAAGGGTTTTAAAAATAAAATAAAAATCAAAGCTCTAATTCTTAAGAGACTCACCTTCCAAGACATACACAGGCTCATCCGGGAGAGCGCCTGGGAACTGTGTGACTTCTCCAAACCCCATGGCAGCAGCACAGCTCCTGGCAGGGCTGGACAGCCTGTAAAATTCAGGACACCTGGGCTGGGGCTCCGCATCAGCTCCAGACATGGCCTTTATTTCCTTAGGGACCCTGGCACCATTCAGTGGAAACCTTAAAACCCGAAGAATATTGCCTTTTAGTTATTCTGAGGTGCAAGAATGTAGGCAAACAGCGGGTAAAACCCTTCTGCTGATGACTGCTAAGTACATTCAGAGGCTGGTGGTTGGTTTTGTTTTGGTGTTGGCTATTAAAGGACATTATCTAGGTCTGTTGTTTTGGTAATTGAGGAAATGGACATTTAACACCCAAACCAACACACCCTTTGTTATAATCAAAGGCCACTGACTCGATAGAGCTTGTGATTTTGGATTTGTAGAGAAGAGCTACAGTAACGTTTTTCTTGCATGTTTATTACTTATAATAGAGTTCAGGTAAAGCAGACCAAAATATTTTTCCCTTCAATATGCAATTGAGGTCAGAACTATTAAGGACCCTGGAATGAGCTCATCCATTTCTGATGACCTTCCAAAATCACCCTTTGCTTCTTGTGTCCAGAACACCTCATTTCAGTCATATATAACAGTATGAAAAGCATGGAAATGGGGAATTACAGACTTTCAGATCTCTAAGCCTGTGTGTGTGGGCTTGACCACCAATCAAAAAAAGTTTAAGTTACTGCACCTAAATAAAATATTGCCTCTTTAAAACTGACCTGCCCATCACAACATAAAACCGATAATTTGCACTGGTTTAGTAGTCAAAATGTGTCTGTGAATGTGTTGAAATCAGAGCTATCAAGCTTCTTCATAACGAGAGTGGGGAGGGAGGGAGGGACTGGCACTTCTCCCATTGCGCATACCCTTTGTAATTAATTTCTAAACTAATTTCCTCCTTTGCTCAGCAGATATCATCTCTGACTGCATTTGTGGGAAGAAAGAAGATCTCCCCAGTTTATTTCTGACAATAAATACAGTTAATTAGTGCTCAGCAAGTAAAATCTGACAGCTTTCAAAGTAAGCAGAACTCCCTCTGGGGCTCCCAATCCAGGCACTATGGCAAAGCCCAGGCAGAGGGGGAGGCACAGGGGGCAGGCAGGGCATGGGCAGAACACTGGCCAAGAGCTGCCCCAGGGGATGGACAGTTTAGAGAGGTAAAATAGAAATATTTCTTATTCTTAACATATTTAGCCTGTGGCCAAAGCTGTGAACGCATGGAGGTTGCTCAGAAGGGCAGAGAGCCTGCTGGAGGATTCCTCTGCCTGCAGCATTGCTCTCTGTCCTCAAACTGATGCTGACTGCAGGACAGGAGTGGTTTTGGCACAGAACCTGTGCCCAGAGGGACTGAAGTGATTTTGGCAAAATACCTGTGCCCAGAGGGACTGAAGCCAACCTGTGCCCAGAGGGACTGAAGCCACACGCCAGGCTTGCTTTACACAACCCAGCACCCACTGGAACCTGAGAGTGGGAGCGCCTGACCTGCTCTGCACACCCAATGCTGCTCCTTACTGCTCCAGCACCAGGCACATTCATTTTCCCCACAGCATTTTATTTGTCCTTATTTACTGTCCCCCAAGTGACAGACTTAGGGAAATAATTTATATCTTACACTGCTCCCGTAATTATTCACCAAGAGTTTGGGAGACTCACTGCTGGACACACACACACACAAAATCACTTCATGAGCAGGCTATTGGGTTTCCTGGCTGTGGAGCTATTTTAAAATGCTGCTGTGTTTGCCACTTTGGGATCAAACTCATGTAATTTAATGGGTTTCACTGAGACATCAACAGGCCCTCAAGGCAGATATCGATTTCCCACAACAAAGGGCTGCTCTTGAAATAATTTAATGGGATCACCAAGAAGTGACTTTGAGCTGCAGGTGCTGGGATGCTTATGGATGCGAGCTTGCTGGGATCTCATGGAAAATGATGCCCACCAGCAAGGCAGCCCCTGAGCCAGCATTCCCAGGAGAGCATGAAGATGGGCAGGTGAAGCAAGAGCCTTTCCCCTATAAATTCTCTTCTGTCCCATAAAGCCAGAGCTGGAAAAGGCCAACCATCATCCAGTGGTTATCAACCTTGAGGAAATGTCCCACCTGCAGCCTGTGTAACACCGGAGGCTACACATCCACAGCATGGCATGCAAGGACATCTAGTGCCTGATGCTGAGGCTGCAGGGAGGCTCTGGACTACAGCAGAGTGTGGGTTTCTGCTGATTTATCCCCTCACAGCAATAAAAAGTCCCCACGGGGCCAGCAACAGCAGTGCTCTGGAGAATGGGATCTGGCAGGAGGGTCACTGTGAGGCTCTGACACGAGTCTCAGCTGTCTGCAACATCTGGGGCTTTGTCTCTGAGCTGAAGCTCCCCAACAGCCGTACCCCCATGCCTGGAACAGCTCCCTTGACACTTCCAGCCCGGGCAGATTTGGGGGTTTTCCCAGCAGGGTTTGACACACACAGCTCCCATGGTGAGGCAGGAACCACAGCACTGCTGATGAGGAGGGGACAGCTGAGTCTTCATCTACTTACAGCACCCACCTTTCTATTCCTCTGTCAGTTCTGTGACCTTCTCAGAGTCTGGCACAGATCCAGTACCCTACTGACTGCTGCATTTGGGGATGGAGCTGACCACACAGTTCGCAGCGTGAGAAACCAATCTTGATTTCAAAGGACATACTCCTGTCCAAAGCTACCCACAGACAAGCTGGTGAATTAAAGCTGCTTGGGCAACACAAACAGGGCTTGTCAAGCCCTTGTACAAGCAGAAATACCAAATATCTGAGTATAATCTAAGCTGTTGACAGCTGGGGAAGGTGGACAATCAAGATGTCAAAACAATCTCACGGGGACAAAAGGCCAGAGCATCACTGACTGACACATGGAGGTATCAGCAGTTTGGGCACAGAGCAGGTTTGCATGGCACCTGCACTACTGATGTCCCTGCAGAGCCCTGGGACCCAGGCTGGCAGCAGGGAGGGCAGGCACCCAGCTGAGCCCAGCCACGTGTTGTGGCCAAAGTCAGAAAGGCATCACACCCAGGTGCTGCCAGCAGATCCTCCTACCCGCTATCCCCTCCACAGGCAGCAGAGCTTGGTCTGGAAAATAGAAATTTTCTTTAAATGAGAATTGGAGGAGACAATTGGAGATAGAGAAGGTCCCACTGGGTCATGCACTTCAACAGAGAACCTGAAATAATTACAGATTTAAGATGTTTGAATCCAGCCCATCCCCACAGGCAGGGATTTAAAGGACATTTTCTCTGCAGAAATTAACCTGTCTCCCAGCCAGCACAATGATCCCTCATCCCTCATCTGAGCTCTGCAGTCAGGAGAGGGAGCTGTGCTGCTGCGGGACAGACAGAGGGTCACCTCAGGGAGGGTTGCAAGCCTGTTTCCAACCAGTCCTTGCAGCGTAAAGTTCTTTAAATATTGCTTTAAAGAGATATTAATTAAGCATCACCATTCTTTTTAGTTGTCTTCCCCATTCTCTTGGAAGTTTAAAAATCCATAGCTATTCACAAAACTGGTGCAAGTTTATGAATAACTTCAGGCCCCCTGAAAATCCCATTTTCAACTAGCTTGCTACCCCTGTCTCAGTGCTGCCCTGCTTGCACAAAGCCTCTGTGTGACCTCCCAACATCCCTGAGCAGCCACTGCTCCTGCCCATCCCACCTGCCATCTTTTTACCGAAAGGTAAGATCCCAGCTCTCATCTGCCCACCGCCAACTGCATCCTGAGTCACACATACACAGGTTTTATCCTTTTAACTGGGGTTTGAACACACCTTCAGAAGCCTGAAACTCTTTTCCCAGCTAAACCTGTCCCGACAACTTTACCAACCTGTGCAAGTCCAGACTGGTGCTGCAGGACTGACATGACAGCTAAATCACCCCCCTGGAAACATGTCTGTACAGTCCATGGCCAGATAATTACATAACAATTTATCCTGATGGAGGATTATCCAACCATTTATCCAAGTTATCCAGATGGAGACAATCTCCAGATCATTTCTGGTCAAATGCCCTGAGCATCGCTGGCAAAGCCTGGGCTGGCTGCTCCTGCTGCCAGGCCAATGTGCCAAACCCTCAGGCCAGCAGAGAACAGCAGCTTCTCAGGCCTCCCAGGCACAGATTTGCAGAGAAAACCCTCTTCCAGCACAAACGATAGATATCTAGAGGGGTTTATCCTTCCTTTGACTGCTATTTATTGATTTCAGATGGCAAGGTGCAGCGTGGCAATTAAACTCCAGGTAACTTCTGGAGTTACTTGCAAATTCTGAAAGACCACAGGAAAAAGATCCAAAGCAAATCTCAAATTTAAGTGATACAAGAGCTATCAGGTCTTTTATCAATTTTGGTGCACCTGATAGACCATATATTTTGGTAGCAGATGATGCAGTATAGACACTTAGCAGAACTATGAAGCAAATAATATAAAACTTTTCCCCATTAAAATGGCAGAAATAGAGACATTAAATAAAAACATGCTAAACTTGTAAGTGCAAAGGACTCCTAGGTCACCCAGACTATCCAAGTTGATTGCAGCAAGCTCAGTCTCAAATGGAGAGATTTCTTAATGGGGCTCCTTCGCACCAACTCTCACCTGCTGGAAGCCCATTTCTCCTGACAGACACCAGGCAGGGTGAGCACTGGGAGGGATGCCTAGCACCAGGGCACAAGGATCCCTGCAGAGAGATCTACCAGCAGGTTCCTTCAGGTGTCACCAGCTCTGTGAGGAGTGGCTCTATGAAATAGCAGCTTGTGCCCAGGGCTTCAGAAGTAGAGAAATCTTAAATTGCAATGAGATGAACTATCTGAATCTCTCTCTGGTTTTCTTGCTGGCAGAGAAAACAATGGATTGCATCCATGAGGTCTTTTGGCTCCTCCACTGGGTTCTCTTTTTGCTGAGCAATTTTAGAGGGATTCCCACACGGCACCTCACCTGCAGTGTCCAGAATAAATCTGTTGCCTTCCAGTAATGTTTCTGAGGGTTTGTCTGCCAGGTGCACACTCTGAGTCACAGAAGATTTACTGCTTCACTTTTGCCTCCGGGATTACGGCAAGTGCTTCCAGGAGCTTGTTCTATGTTTGAAAACCATTCCAGCAGACAGACTATCAGTTCAATGCTCCTGTCCTGCCAGATATCCTTTATGGCTTTGAAACATTCCTAGCTGTTAGTATCTAACCCGTAAAAAATATCCAGAGCTGTTTGTTTTATAGCATAGAGCACACCTTAATGGCCTGTTGTAAACATCAAGTCTATAAAGAATTTGACTGCAGCAGAGAGATGTGAGTCTCCCAACAACCACTCCTGGGAGGAGCAGGCATGTTTGGTCCCAAAGAACCACAGGCTGGAGGACTGTTGGCTTGGGGAGAGTCAGAGTGGGACCAGGAGAGGCACAAAGACTGCTGAAGAGCACCCAGGCACCTGTGGGGCCCCTGAGAGAAGCCAGCTGGGCTGGCCAACAATGCACTGACTGTGTGCTGCTGGGACTAATCTCGTTGCTAGGAAATTCAGGGGTTGGGGAGATAAATTATCAATAGGTGCTGGAGACATTTGGTGGGAAAGTCCCTCCAGGCAGCCAGCTGGGGCCCCCAGTCCTTAAGAAGGATGTGGAGCTGCTGGAGCCCGTCCAGAGGAGACAGCAATGATGGTCAGAGGCTGGAGCACCTCTGCTGTGGAGACAGACTGAGAGAATTGGTGTTGTACAGCCTGGAGAAGGGAAGGTTCCAGGGAAACCTTAGGGGATTTTCCAGAGCCTAAAGGGGCTCTACGAGAGTTGGAGAGGGACTTTGGACACGGGCCTGGAGTGACAAGATGAGGGGGAATGGCTTCAAAGTGACAGAGGGCAGGGGTAGGTTGGATGCTAGAAAGAAAATCTTCCCTGTGAGGGTGGTGCAGCCCTGGCACAGGTTGTCCAGAGGAGCTGTGGCTGTCCCATCCCTGGGAGAGCTCAAGGCNTCGAGAAACTGTTTTAATAACATCCAAACTTTATCTTTGTTTATAAAAACACAAGAAAAGAGACAAAATTTCTCATGGGAAAGGTCTGTGCTAGCCACAGATGATCTTTAAGATTCCTTCCAGCCCAAGCCATTCAAGGACTGTGTGATGATTCCATAGTTTCGTAATATGCTTATATGACTGTTGCTGGGTTATTGATCCCATCCCCTTCCTCAGTCCTGTTTTGGGACTTATTCTGTTGTGCTGGCAAGATCTGTGCTGGCAATCACAACATCCCTGACAGCAGAGCTGCCTCCAACACCCCATAACACAAATACCAGTGCCCACCTCCCCTGGCAGGCTGCAAAAAAGCATAGGATGCTCCATTTTTAAGGCAAAATACCAAAGTTTTGGCTGACAGAATAGTCCCATATCTTTTTGAGTGCGCCTGATGAGGGGAGGTTTTCTCAAAGAGTTTTGGGGATGGGCTTTTGACAACATAATGCCTTCATGTATTCATCCTCCCCCTGAACTATGGGCCATCCATGCCCAATCTTGTGGTGGTTCACATGCCAGCATCCCTTCCTCACAATAGGATGTGCTTGGGTGACAGCCTGCCCAGTATCAACCACAAAATGCTCAGAAGAATGGGCAGAGCCCAGCTCTGACAGGGGATTAGGCACTGCCAGGAGGTTGGATTTGGGGCTGCTCCTTGCACAAATAAACAGTGTTTGCCTTCAATATTCACTGAGATACAAGCACCAGCTCATACCAGGACGGGGCTGGGGATTGGCAGTCCTAACCTGGGCAAGCAGGCTGCAAAAATAAATAAATACCATAAATACCATCCTGTTCTTCCTAACCCAGCACGAGGATGCTTATCTGTGCCCTGAACTGAGGGTTCTTGGTGTAACTAAGGTTTATGACACCTGTGGCTTCCACAAAGTCCTCTTTGAACACACCACCTTTACCTGTCAGTAAAGCACTGCCCTTCCAGCAGGTATTTCCCCAAATAGCTGCCCTTCCCAGAATAACAGCACAGCAGGGATCAGTTTCATTCAAGGACCATGTGGTGTTGGTGAAGGGCAGTTAAGCATCCCTAGAAAATGCCCACCTTTAATTAAAAGCAACATCATTTCCCAGCTCCCTGTAATAACATCACTCCTCCTCCTCCATCATTGTGCTGCATGTGTCATGCAAAGGACAGCAAGCAAGATGCAGCCCCTGCCCAGCTGGTTTCTGCCTCGGCAGCAGCAGAGATGTACATGGAAGCAGCCTCCAAAGAGCCTTCAGCAGCTGCAGGGCTGCTCAGACGCTCCAGCCTAAATCCAAGGAAGTTTCCTCAAACAGTTCAATTTCTTCAGGCTTGTCCTCTTTTGGCCTCTTGTATCTTTTCTGCCCTGTTACAGATTTTCCTTCAGTTCCCTGTTCTGGACAATTATATTTGCTGAACCAGGCACTGCCCATCCCTAGCACACATGCAATTTTTCTCACAGTTGGGGTGCCTGCCTGTGGCCACTGCAAGGATTTCTGAGCCAGTCTTGGCTGGCTGTCAGATTTCTTAGGATGGACTGATTATTGAGGATGTAATTCCCATTTTTCATTGTAAGATATATCAGAAAAGAAAAAACCCAGAACATCCAGGTGAGTTTCAAGTCATGATACAAATGGGCTGTCCTGCAGGCTGAGCCTTTCCCATGTAATATAAACTTCAAAGCAGGAGATAATAGTGAAAAATCAAAGTATTAGGGAATCAGAGGAATATAGAAATTATATTTCTGTATGGAAAATGCTTAGTATTGGTTCTTTCACCAAGCAGGGGCCATTGGGACCTTCCAGCCTCAGAAACTCAGAATGTGGGGATCAGTTTTTCAGCCCTTAACAGAATGAGCACTTTTATCCTGTGCATTTCTGCTTCCCTTATGACTGCAGCATTCAAAGCCTATTGGAACCACACACATGAGGAAATGGGGAAAAGTGGTTCATCCATAATGATATCTGACCAGAGTCACACTTTATTGTTTTAGCTGCAGGATTGCTTTCATATTCCCACAGTTTTCCTGACCTGCTGGGAGAGTGGCACAGGCTCCACTTGCAAATGGGAGCTGCTCCAGCAGAGCTGCATCACTTCCTCTGCAATGAGCCTTTACCCAGTGGAACAGAGGGATATCCATTACGTTGTTTAAAGGAAGAGGAAATTTTTGGTGGAAATGGACATAACAGAGCACAAGGAAGGTCATGGGGGACAGGCAGCCTGGGAATAGGAAATTCTACCTCCCTTTGAATTGCTTTCCTTTGTTTCAGGATGAGAACACTTCACTTGGCCTGCTCTTATCCAGCTCCCCTCTTATATCATATCCAGATTACTCAGTGGATGAGGTATTTGGGGTGTTACATCAGACAAATAACATTTGTTTATATAACTAGATCTTTTTCTCAGAGTCTTGGTTCTCCATCTTCCTGAAAAATATTTATATAAATATTTATGTTTTCAGGAATGTGAACTTATATCAACCTCAGGATGACAGTCACCTTCACTATAAACCAGCACACATGTTTGCTGCAAAGCCCCACAGCATAGCCTGGGAACCTCTTTTGTTTCTTATAAACACCAGTTCACCAAACCCAGAACTGTGCAGTGGAAGAAATCAGTTCCAGTGTAACACAATTCTGAAATTTCTCTCAGCCTTGAGATGGAGCACGAGCCCAAAAGGGGACCAGAAATCCCCCAGAAAATCCCAGAGATTACAACGTTCACTGCAATGTCTGAGGCTCTGCTACATAAGCAGTCCCTGATCAAATGCTGCTTTCTGCCTGTGTTTTTAGTGAAACTTTTCCAAAGGTCTTACTTTCCCCTCCATGTAAAACAGAAGGAGGATTTGAAAGGTTTTGTTTTCTGAGGAGTAAACCTTCTTACTGTTGCATATTTGATCAGGTCAATATATTGCAGAGGTTGCATCCTTCAAGCTTTAATGTGCTGCTCCAAGCCATCCTAGTTATACTCCAGCCAGCAAAAACAGTTATTCATCCTCCCGAGAAATCTCTTGCTCAAGCTTCATGCAGGTGCAATAGGGGCATGAAGGATTTTTTTGCAGGTAGGTTACTTCAAGCAGTGTCAATCACCTGTCATTCATTCACATGAAATGCCACCCTTCCCTCTCACTGGCCATGTGTCTTACTGTTTATTATCACCCTAATTTCCTGGGCAGAGATTCTGTGACAGGAGCATGGAATCTCCAGCAGCTTCAAAGAGAGTTTGGCAAACAGGTGCTGGAAAGGGCTCGGGGAAAACTTCGATTGCAACATCTGAGCTTGGAATTCTGCTTCCATCGCAGTGCCCAGGACCAGCTCTGCCTCCCTGGCCATGCTGACACCGTCCTTCCCAACCAGCTGCAGGAAAACTGCTGAGGAGTGGATACCCCATATATCCAGTTTCCCTTTCCTTGGATTTTCTACTTGCAGAGTCAGACGCTGCCAAGCCTGTCCCCTCTGCACTGCCCGCAGTCCCAGGCAGTCATCCACACATGCCCTGCGAGGGCTGCCAGCTCCAGGCAGGGCTGTCACCCAGCACCCTCGTGGGAGTGAGCCCAGAGCATATCCCACCCTCAAGCTGCTCAGCAGCATCAGCTGTGAAATCCCTCCAGCCCCGAGCCACGACATGTCAGCATCTGCCAGCACTGCTTCTTTTTCCAGGCTGCGGTTCAATAAAACAGTAAATCCACCCCTGGCATCCCAGCAACCAGATTAGAAAGAAAGAAAAAAAAAAGAAAAAGAAAAAAAAATAAGAAAAAGAAAGGGAAAAAAAAAAGGAAAACTCAGCTGCACAGCATGAGGGATTCACATGGCATAAATTTTCCAGCAATTCGGATTTGCTTAGAAACAACACTGCTATGTTAACGTCGTGCAACTCAATTCATCGTTCATCTTTTTTTGTGGCTACCATTGCAGATTGGGAAGACAAACCTCTCATCTCTCTCTGTGTCAAAATGTCCATCACACATAGTCCTGTTCCTCCCAGCTGGACAAGGCCTGGCAGGCCCTGTGTCCCCACTGGTCCCCAGGCAGGATGCCCTGTGAGGATGGGCTGAACCTGGCACAGCCCAGGGTGCTTTCAGGGCACTGCAGCCACTGGAGCATCTGCACTCAGCATCCCACCACCTTGTCATTTGCTTGTTTTCGTTAAATCTTAATGTTTAAACTGAAAAGTCCACTTATTACCCCAGGAAAACACCAAGGATTATTTTTTTCTGGTATACAAATTCCCTGGCCTTTCCAGTAGAAAGATCTATTGGTTGGTTTATTAGCTTTGAAAGCTATCTATGCCTCTGAGACCTCTGCTGACTCTGAGTTACGGTAATGCTGGATAACTTGGGTATTAATGCCAAGCTGCAAATGACGTTTGCCCCACTGGGCTGGCTCTGGAAAAGAATGAATGTTTTAGGCCTAAAACTGCCTGTGGTCTCATAAAATATACACAGCTCTCCTGATTTTCTATTTATTTGCCATCAAAGAAACAATTCCATCCTGCCCTTTGCTTGTCCTCTGGTTAAAGTTTGCCTCCCTGGCAAGGGGTTCTGTGGGTTACAAAAGAGCTACTCAAATTTGGAAACTTACCCAATGCAATATCCCAAAATCCACACTTTGTCATCAGCAGTAACTTTCCACACCCACAACTCCTGTTGAACTGGCTCTTCATTCCCAGTTTGCAGTTAGCAGATATCTCACCAAGCAAAGCCCCTCTGAGCTTGTCCCTGCTCTAACTCTGTGCCCAGATTATCCCAGAGAGAGCTGGGCTGAGATCAAACACCCCAGCCTGGCCATGGGGACTGCAGCCCTTTGCAGCTGCATCTCAGTCCATCAAGGTGGGACCTGCAGTTATTTTCCCAGCCCCTTCACTTCCAGTGAGACCGAGATGTGGAAATTCACCTGTGGGGTAAATATCTTAAGTAAATAGTGCTGTCACCTTCCAGAGCAGGTTTCCCAGCTGGCAGTGATGCTGGTTATGGAGCAGGGCCATGCTGCCTGTGCATGGGTGCTGCCTGGCTCAGGATTCCCCTCCTTTCCCTTGTTTCCAGCTTGCTGTGGTGTAGACGTAAAACCAAGCAGAACTGTTGACAGCACTTCCAAGAAATGAATGCAAGCAGAAAAAATTGGCCTGGAAAACAAAATCCATTCTGCTTCCTTTGCAAAAAACGTTCATGAGAACTGCCTGCTCTGCTCCTGTAAATCAATGTATTTGTAGGTCATTCTTCCTAAGCCAAGCTGTCTAACACGGGTGCCCATATGGAGCAGAAGGGCACATTCATATAGACAGAGGCAGCAAAGCTGTGAGATGTTTTCCTTCTCATGCCAGAGCAGACTCTCTCAGAATCTCACTGAGCTGCACACCAGAAGATCAAGGTTTTGTCCTGGCCCTAAGGCTTGTCCCCAGGAATGTCAAAGGAAACTCTTCCTGGACAGAGGATCTGTGCAGCTTTCCAGGCTCTGGGAGAAGGTAGAAACCAGCCAAACACAGCAGCAAAATTTGGGCTCCTTTTTCTTCCTCCCCACTTAGTTGCTCTCTAGCCAGGAGCTTTCTTAGACCTTCATGGCTTGCTTAAGAGTCAGATATTAAGAATTAGATGTTTTACTTGCTGGAGTCAAATATTTTTCCCTGGAACCTCCAGGCTTGGTTATACCTTGAAACCTCTCTGCTAGAAGATTCTCCCATACCATCCACTCCCCAAGTGCCCCCACTTACAGGCAGCTTAGCATGACCCCAGGAGCTGTCAGTCAGCAGTGATGTGCTGGCTGCTGGCCTGCCCACAAATATCTGTATTTCGCAAATAAAGCAGGTTAATTGAAACCACCACAATCTGCAACAGCCTGACAGCTCCCTAAGGGCCCTTATAAAGCTAAGACTTAGGCAATCATTGGGCTTGCAATGTATCCTGATGCTCTGTAGACCTTTTAAATAGAGTGGTCTGGCCAAGATGTGGCTGGATTTTGTCCTGTGCTCAGAGACAGAAGTGTTGCCAAAAAAGTGAAGGCTGAACAACCAAAGGAGTTCCCAAGACTATTTTACTGAAATTATTTCAATTCAGGCAATACATAAAAGATGGCTCCTTTTAAAAAGAGGCCCTTCATTTAAGAAGCGAAAGCTCTCAATGAACATGCTCCAACATCTCACAAGACCTTCACCAAGCAAAAAGCAGAAGCAGTAAGTTTGTACTTTAATTACATAATAAATGTACCTGAGTTCAGACTTGTACACTCAGTTCTGCCACACCCGCAGGCGAGTTTAAAACACCTCAGCCCTGACTGCAAGGACTCACAAACACAATAAAACCAGAAAACCACCATTCTGGTTTTTGTCTTGTTGGTAAACTTCAAATCTTTGTTTGAGTTCTGAATGCATAATTTTCCATTGTTCCTGGCAAGTACCAGCAGGTCTCAGGAGCTTGTTCTGCAAGGACACAACTGGAGACACAAAAGGAGGCTGAGGAGCCCTGAAGGACAGAAAATGAGTTCCTGAGACAAAGCCCTTGTTGTGAAGGGATGAGCATCACTTCTTAGCTGCAGCCAGAGCTCTGTATGAAAAAAACAATCTGCTATACCCAAATTGATCCAAGCAGGGAGCTGCTAGAAGATGGACCAGCTCTGGTCATGGTGGCTGCAGAAGTTTCTCCCTAGGCAGCAGGGAGAGGACACCTAATGACTTGCAGGGGACACAGGTGTGGCAGAGTGGTCTCTCATGTTAAATACCCGGTGGACTCACCAGGGTAAGCTCTGTGCTGGCCTGGCCAGCAGCAATGGCAATGGGGTGACAGCTTTACAGTGTCACCTGATGGAGCTGTGTCACTGCTGCAGGCAGTGGCTGTGCAGAGGGCCCAGGAGGAGACTGGTTTATTGCTGGTCCTGTCACAGGCTGCAGGTCAAGGTTATAATGCGCGGGTGAATTCCACACATAACAAAGCTGGTATCTGTTGACTCTCACAGCTGATTGTTTTGGAACAATAATTCATAGTTGCCTCCCTGGATACAGAGAGCTGAATGACAACTTGTATTAGCAGCACACAGCCTTGCCCTGAGGACCTGCAGCTGATGACTAAACCACCAGTTCTGCTATTGAGATCCTCTGCCTTGACATCCCTCGGGGGCAGAATGTAGGATATTTTCTAAGCATCAAGTATGGAAGAAACACTTCCCTTTCTGGTCCTACACAGGGCAGGCAATTAGCTTGTCCCTCTTGGGCAGGAAAGGAGGTTATTTAAAACAGACACACGAGATCCTCTGACAGAGGCTCAGGCTGCTGACCTAGTTAGGAGCTCTCCCATGCAGGGCAAATTAGTTCAGCATAATGCAATATGGGATGTGGGGATGAGCAGCATGAACACTGTGACTTTGATCTCAGTGATGGGAAGGGCAGCATTTCACTTGACACCAATCTTACGACCTTACTCCCAGCACACTCCAGTGCCCCTTGTTTTATTAAATGTTCTTTGGCTTTTGCTTTCCTCTTCATTTGCTTTTGAGACAGGAAGATGTAGCCAAAACCAGCACTTTTAAAAAAGTGAGCATTCATCACTGAACTTTCTTCTAGCAAAGGTTAGCTGCAGAAAATCAGAGAACCACATTATCCCTTCTCAAGAATGCCCATATTGCCAGGATAACAGAATCAGGGAGAAAAGCACCAGCTCCTATAGAGCACTGCTGCTGAAGAGAGCCCTGGGGCACTGCCACCCCTCTGGCCAGTGAGCAATGACAGACCAGGCAGCTCATTCCCTCCACTCTTCTGTGTTCCCCAAATACTGAGGGCACTTCAATCTCAGCCTGCAGAGAAGAGTGAGTGTTGATGTTTTAACACATTGAACCTGACTCCTCTCAGAGCTGTGCAGTAAAAAAAGCCAAAACCACCAAACCCACGGTGGTAAACAAGCTGCAACAGGGACACTTCAACTAGTTAGGAAAATACCCTACAATTCTCAACAACAAATGTGGTAAAATGTTGAACAGGGCAATCAAATGTTGATATTGCAATCTCCATCCTGGAAATACTCAAAGCTTTCCCCAGCAAGGCACTGAGAAACCAGGTCTATCTTCAAAGAGTGCCCTGTTTTAGCAGGGTTGGACCAGAGACCTTCAAATGTCCCTTCTGATCTAAACTGTCTTGCTGGTCTAGGCTGTAATTTGGGATTTTTTTGCAGACAGGAGGAGGCAGTAGGTGAATAGGAAGGAGATGTAAGATCTCCCAGGCAAGAACAAGCTTGGCAAATAGGCTGGTTTGGCATTGTGTCTTAGCCTCACAAGACACAGACATGGCCAAAGCATTTCACAAGGGTTCCTCACCCTACGGGAGTGACAAAAATACTCAGACAGAAAATTCACAGTAGGGTCCTCCTAGGAATCAGAGGGATGAAGGATTTAGCAGCCACAAACCATACCCTGGCACTCACCAGGAAGGCGAATCAGGAATCTTCTCTGTGTTAGAGATTCAGAATTAAAATAAACACAAGGTAAGTCTGAAATTACTTTATTGGACAGTTTCATACAAGAATAGTCAGTCAGAAAAATTATTCAAGTGTGATACAGTAACACCACAGGCAAGCTCCTCCCACATCTCAACTTGAGGCCAATTAATTCACAAAGAGCCACTGTCTCATCACACTCAGTTTTTCAGAGACTTGTGACATCAGTGAGTTTCAGTGCAGCACAGGGAGCAGTCTGTCTTTACATCAAATAAAATAAGCTATGACTGCAATTTTTCCTGTGAGAGGCATGAAAGTCCTTGTAGATCTGTTGAGAATGCTTGTTTGCAACATATGGCATCATTCCCATCCACCCCAGCTCATTCAGAACACTGACTGACAGACTGTAACAAAATATTCTGCCAATAAAAATCTTTTAGAAGACCAGTATAAAAAAGTTTATATATATATAGCATAAAGCTACCAAAAAGTGACTGTGCCATTGCCCCTCTCATACAAAATAATATTTTGTTTTAAAAAACATAGCACATTAGAAATTCACCCAGCATATAATATATTGCACCTTTTCAAATTACTCTGTGCAGCAGAAGCCCCATACAGCACCTGGGCAGCTCCAAGACAGAACAGTAACTCCCCTTTAGTTCTGCTTATCTCTACAGCAGCCAAAAGTTTGGCTATCACAGTTTTAGGATTTAGAAAGTAGAAAGCTGCAAGATGGCAAGCCAAGTGTCTGCAAATCAGTACCATTCCTTCTCAGGAAGGACAAAAACCCACCACAGGAATCTCTTGATTAAAAAAAAAAATTAAAAAATCATACATTACTTGTTGCTGGTGTCAGTGAGACAATAGGGTTTTGAATGTTTGTATGTCAGTTGTTGCTTGCAGAGTACCCAAGAGGTACCTGCAGCACCTGTCAGTGATTTCTAGCCTAACAAGAACATACAGCCAAACCACATGAGCAAATAAAACCAGGTCAGTTTACTTTGTTTCATGACAAAACACTGTAAGACACCAACAGACACAGTGTTGTGAGCCTGCTATCTGAAAATAATTAGCATTGATTCCTCAACCCAATTTTCAGTCAACTGGAGGGTTTTAGATAGGAGAGCAATTCCTATCTTGCCCCTTTTCCAGGCACAAGATTCAGTCCCAGTAACCGTGCACAGCCATACAGAAAAGGAGCTGAATTTCCAGGAATTGAAGATACTGCTGTGTGTGAAACCCACCCTGTATTTGGCCACCTTATCTTCCCAAATAACTCAGCAAGACCTTACTAACTCTCTGCATAACCTTGGAGAATACCAGGAATGGGCTTTAGATTTGAGGAAGTACAAATCAGATGACTTGCTGCTCCATGGAAAGAGCACTAACCCATCCAGATTTAGGTAATACAAGGATGGGGCTTTTTGTTAGGGGGGATTTTTGTTGGCTTTCTTTAACAGAGAGCTGGCAACAGCCAGAGCCCCTCCCTGCACGAAGCGAACAAAGTTATCTCCTGCTAGAGGTCCCAGAGCATAGAGCCCTTTCTCCTGAGCGCATTCATAGGTGAATGGATCAACATCTATGGGATTCCTCTTTGGATTGACTGGCTGCTCACTGTCCATTGCCAAGTCCATGCCATCATTTGGCAAAAAGGAGAGGTTGGGGTTTGAGCCTGTTAGAACAAGAGCCATGGAAATTTTATAAGCTTTCTGACAGCCATTCTTGTCTTGAAAGATGCATTTCTTGTCCTTGCCAAAGGAGAGCACGTGGTGTTCAGGAAGGCTGATGTAACGCTCATAGGGCCCAGCACAGGCAGCTGTCTGTTCTTTCATCATCTGATGGACCTTGTGGTATTCAGGGTACATCATTTTGGGGAGCTGGTTAAAAATAAGGCCTGGATCGCTGACTCGTCTCCGAAAAACATGGATTACTGGAATATTGCAATGGTGAGCAAAGAGAATTGCATCAGCAGCTGTCAGACCAGCACCTACAATCAAAACTGGATCTGACATGATGCCAACACTGTTGTTCTTCACTGCTTCTTCTAGGGCAGCCAGCTGGTGGTGGACATAGGAGAGGTTTTCTCCCTTGACCCCGAGCCAGGTAGGATTGTCATATGTTCCTGTAGCCAAGACCACATTCTCTGCATAGATGGAGAAAGGCTCTTTATCACTTTCCGCAGTTTTGAAAAATCCATCCACCTGAAAGACCTCTGTACTTTGTTCATTGGAGTTCCAGAGTGAGTCACCATCCTCCTGCAGATCTTTCTGGGCATGGTGGGAGATGCTCTCTGCACTCACTTTCCTCACAGAGGTCACAACAGTGCCACATCTGAAATTCTTCTGCAGTCCTTTTTTTATCACATAGTGTTGATAATATTGAGCAATGTCTTCTGCTGTGGCTCTATTGTTTTTGAGGCCTCTGTAATATAGTGCAAACAAAGGTCAAGCAGCAGTTAAGTAAGAGACTGGAATTTGTCCCCTCTTCCACAGAATGTATCCTAGAGCCATCTATTCTGGCACAGCCAGAGAAGACTGATCTAGTTTCCTCAACTTCAGCAAAGTTATTCCTGACATATAGAGCTAACAGTCAGGTCCAGAAGCTGTTGGACAGAGGTAGCTTTCTCTAGCATTATTCCCATCTCCAAGAACATGGTTGTGTATTTAAGCATTCTTCTAATATGTGGCTTCCATTCCATTTTTAACTCCTGGGCTTCTTAAGATTAATTGTTACACATATCAAGAGAAGAAGCATCTCAGAGATTGTACAGTAGCTGAACCGTTTATATTTATCATTAGGGACAGCAGCAGTAGACATAGAAACCAGGTGAACGTGCCTTTATTTTTTTTCCAAGCTTTACTCAGAACTCATGGCCACTGATTCATCTTCCCAGTGGGTGTGGAAAAGGACACATTCCAAGCAGCACTACAACTTTTTATTAATCACTCATTGTAGAATGGACTGGTTTGGGGTGTGGGAGGGTGCCCTTTCTCTCACTAACATCATCCATAACAGAGGGGTAGCTACACTCAAGAAGTCTATTTCCGGTTCTCCAAAAATCTCCAGATGTTTGCGAATGATGACACCATGGATATCTTACCTTCTCTTTTGCTTTAACCATTCTTTGAAAGGGAGATCTGGGAGTCCCATCCATTCCCCTTTGCTCAGGGTAACCATAGATCCCTCTATAGACTGGGAAAAGAAGCAGAGCAAAGTTACTTTAATTTTTTAATGTAAAAAGTGAAAGGCAACTTTTTCATGTTTCAGTATGGCACAAAGCATGAAATGGGTAATTTCCTCTGATCTGCTGTCATGGATGAAACCATCCATGTTCTCCAAAAAGAACAAGAGATGGGAAATATAAAGGCCTCTCATGCTTGTTTTTCTTTTAAGTTGCACTTGTCTGTAAATATAAAATCTGACACGGCTGACTGACACTTTAGAGGAGCTTTTCTCTCTCCAGTCAACCCATTTGGCTGTTATACAAGACACAGAGCCCAGCTGGCTCCAATTCACTTACGTGCCAGGCACCTCCAGGAGCATTTCTGCCAAGGACCAGGTGGGGGATGACTCTGTCAGGCTCCTGCCACCAGGTGAGCACAGATTCTGCTGTTCCACCAAAGTCTGCGTCTGGACGCTGAAGAGTATCAAACAGAAGAGCCACAGGGCTGTGGGATCGTCCCTCCAAGCCTTCAGACAGATACTCCAGATCCTAGAGAGAGGCAGACCGGATGCTCAGAGTGCATGTAGTGCCCAGAAGCAGACTGCTTGTTACTCCAGGATCACTAATCAGTGGGTTTGCTGTGCTGGGAAGCTCATTTACTGGCACACAGACCTGTTCTTGCCTGAGGGTTACCTCGAGGATCTTAGCAGCAATGCTGGCATTTCATACAAGGGACATCTGGATTACAAAGCAAAATTTGCTTAAGGCTCATTCTGTCTGTGCACTTTGAAAATCCAGACAAGGTTATCACTTATGATACACCCCTAGGATGCTTTACTGGGATGTCATACTGTTTATACAAACCTGGTCCAAAATAGAGACTTCTGGTGCCTCTTCCAGTTTCCTCTGAAGAATAGGATGAGGATGAAGAGAGTGTCTTTTGAAGTAAGGGATGTAACCTGACAGCAAATATGAGAGACAGATGCCTGAAGGTCCATTCCCTGAAAAGACAATGGAAAAGAATTTATACTCCTGCAGATAGAGCAGTCCCTTGACAAGCATTTCTAATATCAAGACCAATTTAAAAGATATGACACTGCTGTGGATACAGGGGGTTCCCTATTTCAGGTAGACCACTGACCTATTGGATGGAGTTGGGGAAGTAATTTTACCCTTCTCCTCCTCAGCTGTACCTATTTGCAGTGCAAAGTCCTCAGAACATGCTGAAAAGACACTGGGTTAAATAAGTCAGAGGTTAACCTCACCTGAAGCTTGAAGTCTCTAGCATGGGGATGAATGGAGTTATTTCTCCAAACTCACAGGTTTAAAAACTGATCATGTACTGACCAGGGGCCTCAGCTCTCCTCAAAGCACATTTCACACCAGTGCAGAGTATCTCACTGTGCATGGGATACAAGATCCAGGAGAGTGACTGTTGAAGTGAAAGGGAACTGGCTCTTCTCAGCAAAAAATTCTATCTTTTAGGAAATATTTGGCAATAGCAGTTTTGACCTACGGGTCTTGAGGACACTTTCAAATGGGAGCCAGCCCTACCATGACACTGCAGTGTGTTAAGGAAAAAGTCTCTCAGCCATGCCAAGACAAGCCCTCAGAATATAGCACTTCGAACACGTTCCTGGAAGGCTGAACTCCTTCTGCTGACCACCCAACAGCCAGTGGAAAAACCAGATATACATGACTCCACAGCCCAGTGAGAACAGCCTGTGGAAAGTTTATCCATGGCTGTTCTCCAGCAGGTTTAATGTTTTACAGTGTGTGTATAACGGAGTGTCAGCCTGCCTGGCTGCTGTGTGACTAACAGCCATGACACAGTGCAGTGACAAATAGGGGAGGAGCACCCCAGTGACAGCAGCCTGCTGACACAGTGCCAGTGCTGCAAGGGCAACTGGAGCAAAGGCTGATCCTTGAGGATCCCACAAAGAGGCAGCTCAGGGCCCTAAAGCCAGCAGTGAACTATGTGAAGGGCAATACATGTCACAGCTGGGGACAAAGTCTGCTGTGCTGAGCATGGACCAGCAGCTGCAAGTCAGTGTTTGGAATATTCCATTTGCAGGAAAGTTAGCCAAAACCAACAGCAACAGACACCAAAAACAAACAAAACTGCAGCTATAGTAAAACATAACATATTTCAGGTTACTATTTTGCTTTAGAAAGTACGTGGAAGTACCTAAGCCAAACTTCCCCACCTGAGTGCACAACACAGCAATTACACACAGAGGATTTACCCTGAACCATGTCTATGTTTGATATGGTCACAAGAACATCTGGGGCTCAAGTTATTTTTCAAAGCAACTGCTTCCATGAGGCTGCCAGCACAGCTGAGGGAGCACACAGCCTTCCTGGAGCAGGGCCTGGGGAAGTAGCTGGAGCTTTCATGCAGTGTCCAGCTGCAGTGAAACAGCTGGGCTGCTTCAGTCCAACAGCCTCCTCAGAGCACACATCTTCCCACAGGTTCTTCTGAGGCTTTAGTGACACCTCTGCCCTGGATCCCTGTACAGGTGCCCCAGGGAGGTACCAAAATACCTTTCTTTCCACCTAGAGACTTGAATAACTGAGCAGCACAAAGTGGCTCTCAGACAAGAAGTTGCTGGTAGTAGTATCCTTGTCAAACTCGCTGTTAGCAGGGATTAGGGATGATTCATGCAGTGCTCTAACTTTGGAGCAGCTCTCTTGGGTGCTTTGAATTCAATGCCAGGTAAGGAGGGAGCCCAGCTCTGCAAGGCATGGAACACATGCACTCCAGCACAGCTCAGTCTGTCAGAAGGGAAGGCACTGACATCATCACTCACACTTTGCTCCAAGAATCACCTCACTTTGCAAAGCTCCCTCTTGCAAGGGAGACAAGACAGTTACTATACAACCTGGTTTCTTAAACTGGTAGAAAGCACACATCTTTTTATTAGTCTATTACATCTGTACAAAATCAGTGTAGCTGACTCATGTTTTAAAAGAAATCTGTGAAAAATTTCAGGAAACCTGAACAGCATCTGGAGTACTTTCTAAACAGGCATGATGGTGAAAAAACTCACTCAAACATACCTTCAATTCAAAACGACAGATAAACACAGCAAGTTGATTAACTATCTGTACTGAAAGGGTTTCAAATCTTTCTAAACATCCAATAGAGAAAAAGCAGGCTCTGATGAACTTGTGCTAAAAAGCTTACCAATCTGACCATTAAAGATAGATATGTGTTTTAGTTTGTCCAACATCTTGTTCCCCACTTCCCACAGCTCTTAGTGGTCTTTCTTTTAGTATTACTGGACGTTTGGCTGTCTGGGATAGGATGTAGAAAGAGTGGTCAGGTAATTCTGGTTTGAGTGAGAACAAGTGGAACAGAAGTTAAAGACAGCAAGCCCAAAGCAACAAAAGCATGAGTAAACACAGTAATGCTGGCAGGAGAAGGCTTACCTATGATCACAACAGGCAGTGTCTTGAGCCCACTCTTATTTGAGGGTGTGGTCAATAATGGATACATCTTCCCGTCTGGAAGCATTTATGTTCTGGAGTCTACCTGCTGAAACAAGTAATTTCTTCAATTTTTTGAATTTTGAATTTTTTAAAATGATTTGCATTTTTTTTTACAAAAAACCCCCACAAACAAATGAAAAAGAAAAATCCCACAAGACTCTCCTCACAGTCCACAAACTCAGGCTAATCTAAAGTATTATCCTTGCATTGCAGACTGTCACATTACACTTCCACACTCAGGACAGAGCTCCTTATCTTTTTCTCCTCCTGACCCCAAAATCAAAGGATGATTCTCTGATTATGCACCATGAAAGGGGGAGAGAACAGCTATCTTTCTTTTTCAGATGTGAATTCCAGTTCCTCCAGGACAGATGGCAATTTTAGTAACCCTGTGACAAGATTAAATGAAGTGTTGCAGCTTGTTAAAAACTTCACTTCTGACCATACTGTGTAGAAAATTGCATCATTCTCACAAACACTTTTTAAAGAAATTTGTGCATTTACTGATAAGTAAAGTAAACCTGACTCAAGACTTCTGCCCAAAGGCTGGAAATCTCCTGGCTGCATTTTCAAATAGGTACCATTCCATCACTATAGAATTTTTTGAGAAGTGCTAGTTTAGTTCTGGAACCTTCTTTCTTGATTTTCCAGAAAATAGAGAGTTCTAGGTCTGAACAAGCAAATAACAAGTCTTTTAACAAAATATACACCATCGTTATCTTG
Organism: Grantiella picta; assembly: GCA_013397955.1. Classification (NCBI taxonomy): domain Eukaryota; kingdom Metazoa; phylum Chordata; class Aves; order Passeriformes; family Meliphagidae; genus Grantiella; species Grantiella picta. Next base: position 99,694 of record VZRM01008820.1, on the reverse strand, counting down.
GAGACTAAAGTGTCATTAGCGTGGAATCTACAAAACTAATCTAATAATTATGCAGATATTCAATGAACAGTGAATGTTTTTGCCATTCCTGCAGGAATCCTACCATGTCAAATAATGACTTCTTTAGTTTTCCATGGAATTCAACTCTACTGTCACTAACTTAGAGAAGGTGTTTTTACCACAATAAACATGAGATTTCTGAAATTCAGCATAATCTTTCAAGTCATTCTACAGAAAATACTCTCTGTTACAAAAAAAACCCTTATTCTCATTTTGGAAAGCTAAGCAAAAATCCACTGAATGGCACAGCCTTGTTCAGCAGGGCATGCTCTCCACACCCCTTCCAAGTGCAGAAAGATCTTTGGCAAGCACACTGCACACTTCCATAAGGCCTGGCACATCACTGCCTTTGACACAGGTATTGCAGCAAATGTCTTCCTACCAGTGTAATGCCTCTCTTTAAGCCTGACATTTACGTCACAGCAGCTCCAGCAATGAGTAGGACCTTGGTGATGGACTGGGCAGCCGGGAAACCACCAGTGAGTTTGCAATTTGCAAATTCCAGCCTTAAGCAGGAGTGTTTTAAGTGCCTTTGCTTGCAAGGGTGTGACAATTCTCATATGCACCAATATACAGTCATGGCTGGGCTCGACAGTTCTATTCCAAGAGGGTTGGATTCATCACTTAAGGCTTACAGGATGAATCAAAACTAGCAGCTTTGTCCACATTTTTGGATCACAGTTTAGAAACACTAACTGGCTGCCTGTTACCATTTAACTTAAGCATTAATCTAAGACTCTCATGCATTTTGCCTGACAGGGCATGAACCACTTAAAAGTCATAATAGCTGTGCTTTCTAAATTAACTCATTTGAAGCATCTAGCTTTGAAAAGAGTTGGATCTCAAGGAAACTTATGTTCCCAATTTAATTGAGACTCAAAGGTAGCTGCATTCACTACAGATGAACTCCCCTCAAGGCGTGTTTATCCCAGCCCTGGAAGCTGCATGAGCACAGCCCAGCCACCCAAGGATCTCCCCAGCCTTTTGGGTAGGTTCTGCCATATTAACCAAAACCTGCACCACCTTCAGCAGACTGTGATGTAAGTTTACCCCGAAATAATTCCTTCCCCCAAAGCTCCAGAGTTGCAACTGGTGGAACTCAGCAACAGCATATGGGATTACAAGAGACACCAAAGGAACAGGACATTGGTGTGACCAGTCATGTATTCCCCCCAAACCAGTGAACTGCATTCTCTAGCTGCAGGTCAGCAGAAGTTTCTTCTCCATGGTAACAAATAACCCCCTCTCCATGACTGCATTACACAAGAAGAAAAGTTCTTACTAATTTTTCCTAACACAGAGTACACATCCTATGTCTGTGAAACTACTGGGAGTCTAGAAGAGGAAAGTAAGATCTCTGGAAGCAATCTTCCAGGTTTCTGCTCCATAGCTCCCTGCAGCAACATGCATGGAAAAACCGTATGCACTCTGTAGACACTGGTAACCCAGCAACATCCGTGGGATTTTCGCTGGAAGCAAGGATTGCTGAACCAACCCAACACAGCTCATGGCAGCAGTTCCAGGGCAGCAGCAGAGCCAGCACATAAATACCGAGCCTGCAAGGCTGTCTGTAAGGCGTGAACACAAAGCCGTGCTGCTGTGTGCCAGCATTTTTCTGGGGGAGCCTGAAGGGGACAGAAAAGGCACAAGGCAGGAGAAGACAGCCTGGCAGTCCTGTTTACTTTAGAGGAAGGCTGCCTTGGCTCCTGGCCATTGCACTGTGCCACCCTTCTCCACCCTGATAAAGCAGGAGCCAGCAGCCGCAAGCTCACTGATAACTCCTCCTTCTTTCCCACTCCTCCCCCTCCGTTCTGTACCTTTCGACACATGAAAGAGGAGTATTTTCTGGAATTAACCAAAACTTTAATAGCTAGAGGAGCACAGTTAGTCTCTGTTAGTCTGATGAAATTACTGGATCTGTGTACATCTGTGACAATTTTTAGCCATGGATTTATTCAATACCTGGGTTCCAAAAACCCTAATGACATTTTAGTGCTACACACTTTGTTTCCTGAAGATTTGACACTGACAATTTTATCTACACAAGATTAATCATCCTAGCATCTCTCTACAAATCGGAGAAGTCCCTTTCACATCATATAGCTGCCATCTCTATAACTCATAATTATTAATTCTTCTTTTTAAGTAGACAGTGAATCAGGTGCTGAACCTGTTTGACTTCTGGGGGTAAAACTGAGCTCAGAGCATCTCAGACATTTTAGCTTCGGGCCAAACATTCACTTTTCCTGCCATTCGAAGTTAAGGTGGATTATTTTAAATACTTTTTTTTTTCTTTTTAAGTCTTAGACTCCTATACCTTGATAACCTGGACAGCTAATACAGTGTAGCAGGGGAAAGCCTGTTCTTGCAGAGGCTATTGGAGAGCAACAGGACATTGAAGTTCATTTCAAATCTACACTGAAATAGTTAGCACCAGGAAAAAGGCTGAGACAGCAAGAAACTCAAGACTGCTCTTCTCACCCTCCTTTTCCCTAGTGTGGGCTGCTGGGCACTCACATTTAGTCAGCTTAGTGACAGAGTTTGGCTCCTGCTTTGGGCTTCCTACTTTAAATGGATGTCCTTTTCTTTCTCTTCATTTGGGAGAATGCAGCAAGTTTCACAACTTTTCTTCTTGCTGCTTCCAAAGCATTCCAGTGTCTTTGTGATGTTACATAATTGCTTCTGGCTGAACAGCACCCAGCTCATTCTGGGCCAAACTCTGCATACCTTCCTGACACAGCCTCATGTCTAGAGGGACTATAACTCACAGAGTCAGTCAGTGTGGCTCTTACTAGTTCCAGGCTGCAAGACTGAAACAGGCTTTAAGTGAGCAAATGAAAAAGCAAAGATATATTTAGCAAGACAAGGACACTCTGTGATCTTTAGAGAAATAAAAAGCCAGATCACATCAGCCTCATAACAGCCATGAGATTTTGCTAAAGTAAGAACCACCAAGTGTGGCCTCAACAGTACATGGGGAGAGCTCAAGAGAGCAATGCAGTCAGGGTATAAATACTGGGGGAGATTAAAAGAGCTACCACAACACTCAGTTTTAAAGAGCAATTCTAACACAAATGCAACAATAGTTTTCTTCAGCCTCATGTCTGCGTCAACATGTTTGTTTCACCGGGTTATATTTAATTGATTAGTACTTTTTAAAAAAAACAGAGACCTTGACAACTTTTACCTTTTATACTTCCCTACAAGTTTCAGAAATTGGTTCCTTCCTTGTATCATCACTCTTACATGTCAGGCCAGTTACCCCCCAAACACAATTAAAGTATGTGGAAAAAAATCATTTTGTGGTATGCAATAACACCTTTCTAAAAACACTCCTGTGACACTCAGAAATTGATGTTAGGGTACACCAGACAGAGCTCTCTGTGCTTACTTGGAGCCTCCTTACCTTTAGCAGCAGGTCTGATGAGAGGTGGGATCTTTATGAAAGTGATTGTACAGTCAGGAGAGCCAACCAAACTACAAGCCTGGAATCCTCTCTCTGCTCTCAGACAGCTGTTTAAATATAGTGCAACCAGCAGCAAGAGAGGAGAGGAGGAGCCAAAAGGGCTGGAGGAGGAGCAAGGAAAATACTTACAAGCATGAGTCAGCAGGAATATTTCCCTTCCCAGCTTCTGAATGAATGATGTAGTGAACTTCCTTAGTAATGTTCAGCTGACTTGTGACTACAGCAAAAGCAGAGTTACAGGAGACATGCATGGCAAAAATTCTGCATTGAACAAATATTTCCATTTTTAATCCTCAGGGCATCACAGATACATAGTGAGTCTGAAAATACTGATTTTTGGTTTATATTTCTTTTTCTTCAGTGAGATACAGTGTTATAAGCCTTTTGCACAGTAGCAGTAAAATGAGTCAAACTGCCTCCTATAAAACTTAAAACATACCAGGGGTTTCATCCAAGGTATCTTGCTCAATCCAGGGAATTATCGATCTGGTGTGCTAAATTTAAAATGCCCTTCACAAATGCAATACCTTTATCCCAAAGTGTTCCGGTCAAGTAGTAAATGCAGCACATGTTTATCTCTGAGGCCATCTGTTTGGAAACCACAATTTCCAGGAAATCAGGACTGCTGATACGCAGTTAAGATGCATACTTTCTTTCATGTGATCTAAAAGATAAAAGCAGTTCATGAGAAGGATTTCTCTACTCTCACAACCCACATCAGAGCAGAAGATTTCATACAATACTCTATTTTAATTCCACCAGAATGAGTTGTTTTAATAAATGTGAAGCCATTGTTTCACTCAAAGTTGAGCTACCCTTCGAAATATCTGACTCAGTAAATACTGTCAGACTGAAGAGAGGGAGAAGGGGCATAAGGACTCTTTCAAGTTTCCTGGGCCTTTATCCAAGGTAGCATTTGCACAGAGCTCTTAAATAACTCATACTGATTTTTTTGACAGCAAAGGCTTTTATATGCATTATTCAGATATTTATTGGCATGTAACCAATGTGTCCATGTCAGTCAAGAAAAAATTAAATTTTCAGAGAAAATAAGTCATTTGTTTGCTTAGGTGATTTAAGACTGCACTGTTACTAGGCTTTTCAAATCTTTCTTCAGTATATTGCAGCATTGCATGTCAAACATTGTAGAACAAAGATGTTCAAGTCCATACTTGTTGATGCCATAGATACAAGACAAAACCATATATGATGCTTTGGCAGGCTGTGTAATAAGGAAGGTAAGGACTACTTACTTCTTGTGCAAATCTGCAGAAATAAAGTTGCCATCTATGTACAAAAATGGGAGATCCTGCTCATTTCCTACAAGAATATATAAAACAAGAATGTGTGTTACCTTTGCAGATAAAGCCAGGATGTCTTTCCGACAGCACAAGCTCTGTCATAGTTTTGCGCACAGTACAATTGTTTACAGCAAAATGTTCCTGTACAATAACCCACTGTCCTTTATTTGCTTGTACAGTAAGATCACTGAACACAGCAATCTGGAGGCTTCTTTTTTATTGCTATCCCAACAAGCACATCCCATGGAACAGATATATATCAAAGTAACTGTTTCTCCTTGTGTACCTTGACCGCAAACAAATAATTCAGCCCAGCACCTTACATAAACTTTCCAGAAGAAGAAGAAATGGAGCAATCTGCGCTTGGCCTTGCAGCCAGCCCTTGACCTACAATCGCATACAATTCACTCTTTTTTTTCTTCCTGAAATGACAAAGCCTTTTTTTTTGTGCACAGATTTAAGGACAAAGCCATAGCACTGTTCTGGGGGACATTTTGCACCTGAACCAACTCCTGTTTCCTTAGAAAGAAATTTCCTTGTTACTTATTGACTTTTCACCTCAGGTTATGTAAGTTCTACCCATCCTGCTCATGAAACCTGTCAGATAAGCCTCTGCTGCTGACAGCTCATGGCAGAGCCCTTCCTACAGCACTGCTCCAGCATCCACCCTTCCCTCTAGCCAGCCTTAAGGTGTACTACACTCTGTGCTAAATTATCCTGGCATACTACATTGTTTCACTCATTAGAACTTCATGTTCTGTTGGTTTTTCATAATGAGAGGAACACTCCCAGAGTGATCATCCATGGGCCACAGCAGTGCTTTGATGCTTTGGTGTTTCTCTCAATTACAGTAAAATAGAAATCTAAAATTCTGCATGTTTTCTGCCTAAGAGAATATTAAGTGTTCCATTCATACACACACACAGAATGCAGATCATTTAATCTAAGAATAAAAAATCAAGTGATAGAAACTCTGATCAAGTATTTTGGTTCTAGATGGTCTCTGTGCAGTACCTAAAACCCAGCTTCACTTTGTTTCAGCCAAAAGCACCTCCACCTTTATCACTCAGGAAAGCTTACACTTTAAACTGTACATTAGCTTATGTACCAAAACTAGGACCCACATATATAATGATAATAAAGGATTTGATATCAATACTGTAACAGTTTACCTGGGTTTTTTTGCTTCAACTAAGAAAATCCATATTTGTCACCAACACCACCACAACCCAGACCACATCATGATCCCTGTAAATGCCATGGCACCCCCAGTCAGAAGCAGCAAGTTGTGGCCATACCACCTCTGAGAGCAGTTGGATGTCTGAAATACGTGACTTGCTCTGCTAAGGACAGAGGTAAAAAAGCCTGGAAATCCCAGACAATTGCTAGGCCTGACAGTAAAAGCAGCTTAGGCAACTCTGCAAGCATGAGACTCAGTTCTGCTCTCAGTTAAACTTGTGACTTCCTACATGTGTTTGTGCTTTCACATGGCTTTCCTCTAAAGAGTGTGCTTTCACATGGCTTTCCTCTAAAAAGAGATTTGGCCCAGACAATGTGTCCTAACTTTCCCATGTCCCTGCCAAGGCCATATCTGTCCTGTGTTCATACCTCTTTTTGCACTGTTTAGGCAGCTGTGTCCAAGGGAAGAGAAGTAAAGGTTCACTGCACCCTTTTGTTGTTCACAGGATCATTGACCTCCCAGTCACATAAATGGTTGAAATGGTTTTATCCTCATTACTTGGAAAATTGTTTGAGGAGAGTAAGACAAAAACCTTACATTTTGCTGGAACTATTTTTAAATGGTGATTTTTGCTTTTCCCTGCTTTCAACTCATTACCTTGAAATCATTCAATGTCAGTTCTAAGAGGGTTGTCTTCCTAAAGCAATGAGATGAAACCAAAGATTTTCACCACCCTTCATTGGCCAGGGGCATCAGACACTTACACCACTTTGTTTTGAAAACAACTGTCAAGAAATAAACTTGGGGAGGTGAGAATCAATCCCACTACCCAGGAGGGCTGTGAAGCTCTACTGTCTACATTCATGTAGTCATAGCCTTGGCTACTCTGCAGTAAGGACTTGTGTGGGCACTGCAGAGCCCTGTGCCAATGCCTTACTGGGATGTTTCACACCTCCTCTGTACCCAGGCTAAGGGAGCAATAATGGAGAGCTTTAGCAGTGATCAAGATAGTCCCTATAAGCATCCCCGGAAGAAATGTCCCTAGCAAGTACAATGCTGTGAGGTAGCAGTGGATATTTTGCAAGAATAGTTTACATGTGAAGCATCCATGTAGAGAAGTAGTAGAGTGCCAAGTGGCTGTGCAGGCATTTCCTTAGAAAACGGTCCAGCATCACCGTTTCCCTCCTCAGATGGCTGGATGACAGCCAAATCTAGGGTGATTTCTATTTCCCAGCACATGTGCTTCCTTTGGAAAACTAGTAGGATGCAAAGAGATGCAGTCCTTAGGCTCCAGGGACTACAGCCATGCTTGTTTCCCAGCACTGGATCTTTGCAGATTCTTCGTTGCCCAAATGCAACATGCAGAGGAAAGCTCATCTCATAGCTCTGCCTTCAGACCTCCATCATGAGCTCAGCATTGATGTTTTGGGGAAAAAGTAAACACATGCACTTTCATGTCAAACAAACAGCAGCCATGACCTAATCAAAGATTAAACATTAAATTGGTAGGGAATTTTCCTCTTATCTTAATGTCAATATATTCCTAAATATTTACATGAGTTCCAGATAGCTGCATCATTTGAAGATGCAGCCTTTAGCTTCTACAATCTTACAGTCAGTGTTTAGTTATGTTCTTTTAGTCTGCATGGGCATTTAGCAACTGATGAATTTAACAAACTGCTGTATATTATTATGGTGTGTGCATGTGTCCCAAAGCACAAAATATCCAACAAAAGTTAATGCTCACTGTATCTTGAGTGGAATGACTAACAGAGAAGAAAACTTGAAGCAGGAGGTACAATGAGCTGTGAGCACTGAGCATCTTCTCTGTACATACTTTCCCTTGAGGCAAAACTGTAGTTTTCAAATACAAGTGAGTAATTCAAAGATGGGAAAGGAGCATGTGATGCTATAAGCTCTTTTAACCCTGTAACAAAAACTTCCATAAACAGGGCTGCAGGAAGCCTTTGGAGTTTCTTGGATTCATTTCTTTGCCACAGGTTAAGCCATTCTGTAGCTCTTTAACCCAACTTTAAGGTTTTCTTTATCAAGATCAAGAATCACTTAATCAAGAAAAAGGATTTCGTAGCATTCCTGAAAGGCTTTGAAACCTGTACAGCTAAGGGCATCCAAAGCTACACAGACAGAATGTTCAACTTTGCCAAAGAAAAATAAGCTTTTCTGCAGCAGAGCACAATAGTTTTTAGCTGTAAAGGTTTGGAAAAGGACTGGACTAGAGTTATCCTGCAGCTTCCTACCCTCAGGGTTTATTTTCATCTTCCCCGATTCCGTCAGAGCTAACAGCTGCTTGGATCCAGGTTACCCATTCTGAAATTCCTGACTTGCAACATTTCCTTTCTGCTAGAGCTTTAAGAGTCTCTGGGAAATTCTAAGTGCTTTTTGCACGTAAGTCCTTTCCTCTTAAGAGCCCTTTCAGGCACACTGAAAGGTCAACTGAAGTGATAATTTCTTAGATCCCAGTTTCCCTTCACAGTAGCTCCATGTGCTGCAACACTGACTGCCAGGAATGAAATTTGAAGTCCACTGGGACTATTCCGTATAAAACTGGGTGAACCAGGATCTTTTACAGAGACAACCTTATCACTTAGTCACAATATAACAGCAATGCATTAAAGTGTAACAAAATGATTTCATAGGTCAAGGTTTCTCACCTGTAATTGACAGCTTTTTCTAGACCCACTTAACGAGGCTGGAACATGAAATGAGCTGTAACTTCCTATAAAACAGAATGTTCTATTTTGAAATACATGCATATATTCTGGGGTCATTTCTATGGTTTAGGAACATAAAAAATACTCACCATGAGGTCTGAAAAGATTTTGCACAGTGGATTTACAGGTAAGAAAGAAGCAGGATTTCTCCACAAGAAAAAAGCCATACAGTAACTAATACCCCAAAGCATTTGATTTAGAAATACATTGCAATTTGTGTAATTCCACATTTAACTGATAGACACCCATTTTTGGACATATCAAAGCTTAAAGCTGAGCATAGGTCAGTGAAACAAGTGTGCAATGCTGCTGTAGCAAGAATTATCTGTCAATATACATACTCAGTTTGTACGGATTAAAACCCAATTTCCCCAAGATCTTGTTCAAGTTGTACTTTTTTTTTGGAGAAACTTAACTAGAGATGTCTTCCTTGTTTCTCATGTCAGTGATTCTACAAAAAACTTAAAATTCCTGTTTCAGGTGTATTTTTGCTTGAATTACTTTAGTTCATGTTTTATTGGTGTACTGGGTTTTTGGTTGGTTGGTCAGTTTGTTTTTTTTTTTTTCGGGTCACTTTTCTGTTGTTTTTTTTTTAGTGTGCCTTTTTTTTTGTCTATCAAGCAGCTATTTCTAGACTAGAGACGAGAGACTCTAGATTAGTCTTATGCCCTTGCCAATAATTATTCTATCAAGAGAAATAACTTATTTATAATCCCCTCACATTTTTGGCAGCTGTCAGGCCAGCTGCAGTGCACTCCAGTTTTTGTTTTTCCCACAGAGGAGTTGTCCCAAGCACAGATGAAAAGGAGGAGGTGTTTCTGGTTCCCTGGCCAATATTTGTCTTGATTGTGAAAATGCTAAGTTTGAATCATCAAGCAAAACCTCTGCCAAAAAGCCTTGGGATTTTAATATGAAGTGACCCCTTACCTCAAGGCTGAAGCCGCAGCAGTGCTGTGACAGTGAGGTTCCTGACTGGCTCTGCTTATCAGCCCATGCGCTCGGCAGGTCAGAGTGATGTGGCACCAAGGTGACCAAAGCGTGGGTTATCTTTGGTGTCTGTCCCTGGGAGCTCTGACCACGGCATTATCTAAAGCTTTTTTTGCACTACTGCCACCCTGCAGGGTAATATTCAGGGCTGTCAGCAATAACTGTAGGTCAGAGCTATCCTGATGTGTCACAGGAAATTTATGACCTTGCTCTGCTGTTGCAGTTCACTGTGCCTGAGCACACACCCGAGTTGTCACACTGGGTAAGCAGAGCTCACTGTATCTGCACTGGCTCTTGGGACATGCACAGGACAGGCCAGATGGACTCAAAAGGTCCACCTAACCTCGTATCCCACACTCACCAGGGGGCATTAGCATTCACCCATAGAAGAGAACAGGACAAGTATGGGATGCTCGTCTTTTGTCTTCCCCTGCCTTCAGGTATTTGCAGCAGAGCCAACTGGCTGAAGTCTGATGAGGTTTGTTCTCTTTCTAGTTCTGTCCATTTATCTTCATCTACTTCCTAGTAATTTCACATGTGGCCTCTAGTATTTGTACTAAAGGGAGATTACACAACTGATCCCTCTCCACAGCACTCATATTTATACATTTCTATTATATTCCTCTCAGTCGTCTGACTAATTCCCAGTACAGAAATTGTTCCATACACTGTATCAATCTGTAGCTTCCGTAGCTTCATTACCAGTTAACACTGAGCTGGTAGTTCCCCAGGACTGTTCATCATGACCTCAGATTCAAGTTCATTCTCGTCCCTACTCTGCTCCTGAGCTTTCTTGCCTGGACCTGTGCCAGAGCATGAGAAAACACACAGGAATTGTGCAAAAGAGTGAATAGGACAGTACAGAAGCATTACACAGACTCTTCTTCAAACCAATTCAGTCACCCACATGCCTGATAAAAAGCAAAGTGGCAAGCCTTGGAGGCTTTCTGGATACTCCTTGTTCAGAAAGAAACCTCAACAAAATAACTGAAGGGCATACACGTGGGGAAAAGCATGTTCTCACCTGGTACCTCAGGAGGGAGGTGGCTTTGGGTAAACACAGCAGAGAAGCTCAAAGAGCTCTTATTGCACTCCATCCCTGGCCTGATCTTGATCTGCTCTTACCCTCTCTCCTGAATAAAGCATTCATGAGCAGCTTATGCAAAGTCTCTTCTAGCTTTGCCTCAGGAGTGGCTGTTATTCACACACATCTGAAAGAGACAAAGGTCAGGAACAACCAGTGAGTGTAATGAAACTTTCACTCACCTGGAATGGACACAATGGATATAAAGCAGCACAAAGGTAATGCCCAGGACTTCTAAAATACTCCCTATGCTTATTGTACTTGGGAAACATAGACAAGACTCTTGGGCCTGGGAGAGCAGAGCTTCTCTGTGTCTGCTACCCACACTGCAGTGCTAACCTCTCTTGATGCACTGCCATTGTGTGCCTGAGTACACCTGACACCCATTTAGCTCATCAATCCAGCCTGTGAATAAAAATATCAACCATGAGGTCAATTATTGTGGAAGTCATTGGTTTCAAGATAGAATGAGACAAAAGTAACTTTAGAAAATAATTTTAGTTGCTTTTATTTATAGAATTATGCAAGCTTGCCATATACCCTTCATCTTTTTCTGTATTTTTACACCTTTTGATGTGTTATTAATACAAACTATTACAATGGAACACAATTTTAGAAAATGCTTTTTTTTTTTTTTAGCTTCCCATAAAGCCTTCCTAGAGGACTTTGAGTCCCACTTAGCTTTGCGCTGCTTTCATATTTTGCAAATGACGTGCATTCAGTATAAAGCCTTGATAGCTTTCTCCTTGTTCTGACATTTGGGAAAGCGTAAACAAACTTGCCCAGCTGTCACCACACTGCTGTTAGTCTTGGAACAGAATAAAAGCTCCAGTGTCATTACCGAGCTGCATCCTGAGAGTGCACTCAGATTGCAGCAGTCACCTCAAAAACACAAGTGTAGCATAAAACATCCAATCAAATAACCAAGTGGCACACAAATGAACATGTAATAGCAGAGATCTTCTTACAAAACAATGAGAAAATTAAATTATATAAGGAACAGCTCTAATCGTAACAGTGTCAATCTCTCTCAACTGACCCACACCTGGGTGTGACTGAGTATCAAATAAATACTTTTAATCATTTAAAGACAGAGACAGCTCAGAGATAAATGTCTGCTTATTAGTTGCCATAACAGAGACAAGAAATAAACCTAGATCTCCTATTCTTCAGCCATAGGGCTACTCTAGGACAAAAACTGTCCGTATTTCTTGCTGTGCTACAGGCGACCAACCTGTGTCACTCCTTTCTGTGCCTGATCACTAGTACTGAGCCTCTCATTATGTAGTCAAAGCTTTCTAATACTATAGACGAAGTAATTTATGATAGTTGTTTACAACACAGATTCATTTTTAGTTATAGCACATGGTCCCCCAGGAATTAATTCACATTTGCAAGCTCCCAGTGGGTTCATTTTGGGCCGAGACATCTGTCAGTGCCCTCAGCCATGCAGCATCCTGGAACAGACCCAAGCTCTGCTCAGGCATGTTCTGCTGTAAATGGGCACCTCTTCTGCTACAGTGGCTAAACCCTTCAGCACCACTAGGCCAGAGTGCACCTCAAAGCACTGTCTTTATTGACAAAACCCCAACAAGCCCTGTGCCTCTATAGGCACAGTTTGTGACACAGATATTCCTGCATCTTTACAGCTACATCTCAGTTTCACATCTCTCCAAGATGTTGCAATTTCCTACAGAATTGCAGTTTCTACAGAAAATTTGTGTATTTTCCAACATACAACCATTTATTTCCTAGTATGTATGTGAATAGCTAAAACAAGTAAGTCTGTTTCAGCATATTTGTTGGACTTTGTGTTAAAACTCTTTGTATGCTGCATTTATTCTGGAGGCATTCCTGTCTCGAAGCTTCTGATCTTATCTTCAGCCAGTATGAGAAATTACTTCCATGAACTTTGGAAGGTCAACTTGTTAAACATCTATCCACTCTCCCCTATCCTTTCTAATCATCTAGAAATAATAATTAACTTAATTTTCTGAGATGGGGACAACTACTTTACTACCCAGTTCATGTTATGTGATTCAGATGACTCATATATTGTAACTATGCTGCCTCCGAGGGTTTTTCCCTACAAAAATTCCTCACTAAAATTTGCCAAATTATTTTTTTTTCTTGTTCTTTATTTCTTCATCCAAGAGGCAACATTCTTTTCTAAAACTTGCAAAAGATGGCCTCATGCCATGGTACAGGTATAAGCTCGTCACAAGTAACATGGCACGAAGCAGAGAGCTTGCATTTGGGACTCTGCTGGGAAATGAAACAACTGAGTCAGGCAAAACTCCCTATCAGACATTTTCTGCCTTATATCAACTCCAGTTCTCTACAGATTCTGCCAAATTCTTTGGAAATCAGTTGCCCAACACCACTGTGGGAATAATACTGGTGCAGAGTGGATGTTTCAGCAACTTGCTGAAGGAGTGTTTGGTGCATCACAGAATGTGCCTGTACAGGAAAGCAGGTTCACCAGGTACAGCTGGCAGAGGGAGGAAAAGAGCCCTAGGGGAAACAAACCTATCTCCAGCTGATTAGGTGCAAAAAGTCCTCGGAGGAAACTTGCTGGTTTCAGCAGCAACCAGCTCCCACCAGCAGACAGAGGTGCCAAACAGCACATCCTATTCCACGGGACACTGCTCACCACAGAGTTGCTCTAAACTGGGAAATACAGGCCATGGTGTCTTGCATTTGAATGACACTACCCCACATCTCCAGAGATGCCTTCTTGTCTACTGAGGAAATCACCTGCTGGGAGACCAGCAGCTCCCACCTCCCTCTAACTCATACAAAACCTTGCTGCTTTATGTAACCTTACAAACATGAGGCTGTTTCGAAAGGAGTCCAAAACATACAAAAAGTGTCTGATGCATTAAAACAAGACTGAATTTCAGCTTTATAGAGTTTCATTATAACAATCTAGTATCAGATATCACAAAGGAATTCATTCTGGCTATCACTGATGGATGAAAGGAAATTTGTTAGCTGAGATACCATAAGATAGCTGCCAGAATTGCATACAACCTTAGCCAGTTAGTTCCCCACATTTGTCACAAAAACTAGGATCATTTTCCTCTTGCTTTCATTCGCTGTTGAGCAAAGCAGTCAGTCTTCAAGGGATAAAACAATAAACGTTTTCAGCTTGTAAATACAGCTCATACATGTTAATTGCTCACTTCAATCTCCTCATCTGAAACACTAACAAGAGAGAGGCTGTTGGTGAGTAAGGTGCCTGTCAACATTACCAAACCCTTACTTTTGGAACATCTGCTGGTTTTTGTTTTCAGAAGAGGTCTGAGCCAAGTCACGCCACTAAATAGAAAGGCCTGTTGAAGCAAAGGTAAGCATTCCAATTAGTTTCAAGGCCATTTGGATTAGCCTTCCTATATAATTGATATGTCATTATGTTTTTGTAATATAGGAAAAGGTACAATGTTTTTCCATGCACCAAGGCAGTCATATCACAATTTTAGGAAGAAACGTGGTAAAGCAAAGATTAATCAAACTAGGATCAGATTGCTGCTTTTCTAGTAGAACTTGACGTTTGCCTAAATAACGCATTACAGTTTCTAAGCATGGGAAAAAACCAATTAATACCAAAAATGAGCGTAAATCTTTTTTAGAGCTTTAAGCTAGACCAGCTTCCCTCCATCCTACATCTATCAAAGGAAAGACCAGAACCTTTATAAGCCCACGTACAAAGGTAAAACACAAATATACTAACCAGCTAAAAAAATACAGCCTACACCTCTGTGGACTGCCAGTCCCTCTTCATTTCTTATGGATGTGCTCCTAACCTGTCCTGAGATAACCTCTTCAGATTCTCCTCAGAAACCAAGAGACCCAAAACAAGGTGCACAACTACTCACACAGTAAACACACAGCCTTACATGATGCAAGAGCATTAAATGTTTATGCAAAACACTGAGTTAACAAATAAAACCAAATAGATTTTAGAAACCTTGACGTGCTTGCAACTGTATTTATGGTAGCAGCTTCTTTCTTCCTTAAGTTATAGCTGCAAGTCTTTTCTTCCTCTGGCTCACAGCAGCAGCCTGCACAAATAATTCAGAGTAGATCTGAACAGTCTGCTTCAGTCCACCACATGCTGCATCCATTTATGTGAAAACAGACATTCAGAGATCCCTTTCTGGCTTTCAAAACATCTTCAGCTGCTCTTTAAATCCCCTAACTGCTGCTGAGAGCAGCACAGATGGACTCTAATTTCTCCCCTCTAGCATCTCCACATTTTTAGCCCCTTATAAAAGCAGGGCAGGCAACTTCTGACATACCAGTTTGAGACTGGCAGGTACATTTTTAACCTTTCAGCTCCAGGGTTCTATTCATGCTGTCCTCACCCATGCTGATAAGACCATACTGAGCAGCTGTATCTTGGCTGCCTCCTCCCTGACTCATTAAATGTCTGCCAGCAAGCTCCATTTACCTTTACCCTTATTCTAAATGCCCCACTCAGGGTGTTTTATTAGAAAAAAAAAAAAAAAAAGGCCTGGTTACATTATAAACTGGATTTTACCTGGACCTCACTCAAATGCACAGATGAAACAAGGAATGAACAAATAGAAAGCTCATGATCATCACTGATTAACTACCAGCTATTTCCTATGATTCAGGTGATGGAAAAATTCAGATTCAGTTGTGGAAGGCAACTCAGATAAGAAGCTCAGCTGTAAATAGTGCTGAACCCAATCAAGACAACAGTATCCACAGTTTTGCTATCACATTCCCTCATTTCCAAGTTCAGTTTCGCTACATAATCAAAGAATGAAAAACTCCTATCCAAGAATTCAAAAGTCGAACAGGTCTGTTACTTTGCAAAGGCACTCAGCTTTCCAGGAGAGTGAACTGTATTAGAGCAGAAACCTTGGCACCTGGTCTGCCCTGGGCCATGGTCTCTTACTGACCTGTGCAGCCTCAGCGAGATCAGCAGTAAGTAATGAAACAGATAAAAAGGCTTTTGTCATCATCAAGGGTTAGCTCAGTTACACAGCTTTTTATAACTCCCTGAATATTTTCTGCTCACTGTCCAGCACTCCAACACTACCACAGTCACCTTACAGTAGCAAAAAGAGCTTTACTTCTGTCTGTCCTGTCCCCCAAAGCACTTTTCAGCCGTACCTACATATTAAAAGTGTTAAATTTTGAATGTGATTTTAAAAGCACTCTGTAAAAAGATTTAGAAGTCCTATGTCTTGACACAATCACTGTGACATGAAGAGTTACTTCCTGATCTCTTTCTACAACAAATGGGAAAGATGCAGAGAAGTAACAGAAGACCATTGAATCTATGTGAAAGGGAGAGTTTACACTGTTAGTTCACAAAAGCATTACCTGATAGATAAAAACAACCTAGATGGTTACTTCCAGACTTGAATGACACTTTATAATTCACTTGAGTTCTCTGAATTTCCTGTGCTCTCATTGCAGCTCTATTGCATGGGCAGGGGATATTTTCCAAAATGCATT
The DNA here is from genome assembly GCA_013397955.1 of Grantiella picta. Classification (NCBI taxonomy): domain Eukaryota; kingdom Metazoa; phylum Chordata; class Aves; order Passeriformes; family Meliphagidae; genus Grantiella; species Grantiella picta. The sequence continues at coordinate 83,391 of VZRM01008820.1, read as the reverse complement.
TGTACAGCACTGAGAAAAACATAAGATCATAAGCCCTCTTACAGCTTCAAGAGCTAATACAAACAGTTTAAACAGAGCATTTCTACAGAACATATAATGACGAATATCTGATTTTTTTTTACCATATAATTAGAGGCCTTTTTCAAAAATTACTCATGCCTCTGGATGAGTTATCTGAAAATCTCAGCACTTGGTATAGTAACACCACAAAAGAAACTGAGCATATTCCAGAATTATATATTCATGGTTTCTTGAGGGCTTTTAAACTTGTATAGAGTTACATTACTATTGCATCAATAAGATACATTACCCTCCATAAAAATACTGCATCTCTTCCAGTGGTATTTCATTGCCATGACTCCAAACCCAGCATGGTCCTTGTGAACTCCAGCTGACACACTCAGAAGACTTAAATGTGTGTTGAGTGGCCTGCAGCCATACCTCCTAAAGCTTTCATCTCCTACAGCTTCACAACAGGACTGACCAAGCCTTATTTAGATGTAATTTCCAAGAAAAACAGCTTCACAAGCATAAAAACTGAGCAGGATGAGATTACACAGTGTGACTGCATTCTGTACCTGGGCATGCAGGTGTCCATCCTGATCCCAGACTTTAGGACACTGAAAAATCAAAGACAGCACATTACAAATTGAGCTATATAATGCAGTATGGTTTTCTTTAAGTAAGTACTGAACAGATTCCATCAGGATACTTGAAGTGGAAGGTCAGTCTGAGAGCTCCAGACTGCTATGGGGTACTTCCTGGATGACAGGCACCTATGTAGGAGATTTTGCTTTTGAAATAATATAAAAATATAAATTATATAGCATCAGTTGCAGCAGACAGAACAAGTCCTGTGCTCACTCTACACCACCATGTTCCCCAGAAAGTACCAATGCAAGATCTGGCTCCATAACCACAGCATGAACAACATACTCAACTCCATACACCATAAGTGTAAGCAAGAAAAGCAATTACATTCACAATTTGAAAAATATTCAGAGACAACAGTAAAGATGTAGAAAAAAAGGAAATTTCCATTCTACTTACCATATCTGCTTTTCTCTACTACAGGACAGACCCTTTGTGACATTCCAGTCCAGTATCAGGAGTGTTCATTTTTAGATGATATCAATATTGTTTGTGCACAATAATAATACTGAAACTTGCTGTCATGATTCCCAAATATACACACACACCACTTCAAAGGTAACTAACTAGTTTACCTCAGACACTAAGGTAACACTAGAAAGATTAGCATCTTTTACACTACAGCATTTTCGTATTATCTCCACATTTCACTTTTCAACTACCAGGAATCTTTTGCTTTTTGTCATTAGTAAATGCAAAAAGACATTATTAAAGATGTGATATCAAGTCACCTAGTTGGGAAAATCCTCAGCTAGTTTCAGAGATTACACACGGGTAGATAATATGGATTCCAGGAGAATCAGTACTTTGAGAATCACTGAATAAATAGTTTTTGAAAATCACCTAAAAGCAAACTCAAGTGCAGTCATAAGGGATTCTCAGTCAAAAACACAGGCAAGGGTTTCAAGTTGCTAATACTTCACACTTACAGGTTTCGGCAGAAAAATAACAGTAAGAAAATCAATACTTTGTTCACAAAAGCTGCCTAACATTGCTTTAAAGATTAACTGGAGTTTTCCCATAAAAAGGAAGGTTTGTCTCACCTACATTAATAGTATTGCATTTAGTGCAACTGACAGCTAGATGTCACTGCAACTCCAACACTGCTATCTAAGGCCTGATTTCAACTCCTGTAATCTGAAATAAAAACTTATTTATAGAGAGATCGTTCAGCAGAAGATTCAGATCCAATTACGCTGTCACAAATTATGTCATTACTATAAAATTCCAGATGAGTTTCAAAAACTATTTGACCTATATTTATTTGACCTATATTTGATCTTGTATCATAATGCTATAAAAAAAGAGAAACGTTAAAGTAATTTGCTTTTAATTTATATTTAAAAATCAAGTCAGCATTGCAGTTAAAATGAAGAAGCCTAGACACTGAGAGGAAGCAAGAACTTCCTTATGCTCCTGCAGTGAATTTAATCTCATTGTACGTGTTCATATCTACTTTGAACAACCTAAAAATCTCAACCCAAAAATAATTTCTATAAACTGTGTTCCACTGTAACCCCCAAAGCCATGCTGTAATTAAGAAAAGGATTCTCAGAGCATGATTTGATAATGCAAATCATTAGCAACAGAAAAAGCTAAAACATCCTATGTGTTCACCTGTCAGTGGTTTCTCATCCTCCCCACTCTCTGCCTTCAGTCGTATCAGCACACTGTTTCTTGTGGCAGTGAATTAGAATCAGGAGAAAACACCTTTTTAAAATGAAAACCTTGTTTGCATCTTCTCTAAGGCAGTAAACAGCAATTCTCTTTGTCCTGTGGCTCCAATGACAATTTTAGGCATCATAGCACAAGCTGGGGTCTTGCTTTGCATTGTGTCTCATAATTAATAGTTCATTGACTCCAAGCTGAGTGAGAACAGTAAAATATCAAGGGTGTTCATGAAAGTCACTAGTTAGTTGTAAAAATGGTCTTGAAACTTTGTCTGCAGGCACCTTTGAGCAGGTCAAGGCGGGACAGCCAGGGCCATCTGAGAGCCCAGATCATGAGAAAGGCTCATGGTAATGAGGCCACTCAGAGGTCAAGCCCAAATTCAATATGCAGGTCAGCTGCAGTGAGGATAACCAAGGTCAGGTGCAGGCCAGTGACTGATGAACGGGACCACAGTGACAAGGTCCGGGTGAAAAAAAAAACATTCCCCAGGTCAGGAGCAACAAGAACCATTAACAGGCACAGAAAATAACATGTCCACAGCTCAGGCAGGGAGCAGAGGCCCAAGACTGAGCTTAAAGGGGTTCCTGGGCCCATGGGGAGCTGGGAGGGTCAGAGGGAGATCCCAGGTGAGGCTGCCCAGGGCCATTAAAACCTGCCAGCAGGTTCTCACAATTATAAAAGTAAGCCCCATCAAGACTCCCATCAGTCTGTCCAGGAAGGTGAAGAAACAAATCACTTTAGTAAGACCCATTTAATACTCTGAAACTCATTTTTCCATACAAAAAATAAGCACATTCAGGAGAAGGTGGCTAACTTTTCCTCATTTTGCTGTGTGCTGTATGGATAAATAGATGATTTCCCTCTCCATGGTTATTAATCTACTGCCTAAGTTTTTGGTAGCTATTATAAATGTATACACACCTAAAGAAATGCATTTGGAAAGAATGGCATCTAACTTGGGTTCTCAGACCCTAATGGAAGGGCCAACAAAATGTACAGAAATTCATTTATTCACTTCAGTATTAATCATGCCTCAGTATTCTAAATGAAGCTAAAAAGAAAAATGAAAGGAAGGGAAGATATGTTGTATAATATCTTCTTGAGGGACGTCCCTGAAAATTTCCTATTGTGAGATAAATAAAAAATTTGGGGTTTAGCAGTGTGGAATTAAGTATTGATTGCTGTCACTTGAAAGCTGCGCAGGCAAAATGGTTTTCAGGAGTAACAGAAGTTGTTGGAGGAATAACTGTGGCAGAGACTAGAGCTTGCTGGAGGTGGGTTCAGGAGCAATATAGGATTTTTAATATTTTATTCAGCTCAAATAGATTCAACTGCCTCCAGAACAGTTCTGGACTTAACGGAAATATTTGGTTATGACAATAAGTATGGAGATTATCTTATCCCATGTAACTCAAACACAAAGTCAATTTTCTTCTGCGTGAAATAAGATCTCTGGTCAGTTCTTTCTGCTCTCCTGACAGTGCTCTGAACAATGAATTCTCTGTAATTTTGGGTTTAAAAAACTTTAAACATAAACAACACTGAAGTTCTGAAGTCTGGATTCTAGGACAGATAAGACAGGTCCCTGAATTGCTGGAACGGGTTAGCATCCATTACCTCATCACATCACTCTCCTAAAGCAGGCAACAGAAAAGCAGACAATTGGCCTGTTTGGCACAGCAGGACATTGTATCATTCTCTGGGCAAGAGGAGACTGAATTTGGCTGTATAGCTTCCTGTAATAAAACACACAGAATTAAATTCCCACGGGTTCCCTGCTGATATTGCCTCTGGGCAAAGCAGTTGCAGGGAGCACATGACAAGGCTACCAAACACTAAGAAGATCTCAATTATTCTCTAGTGAGAGAAAATGCCTCGAGCCTCATGTGAGGATGAGCTGTTCCCTCTCACCTTGTCTGACCCTCTATACCTCTTCTGGCACTATGAATTCACTAGCACCTCCAATAATTTCCTTTATTCCAGAGTCTTTACAGAGAGTGCAAAAATTAGGGGTAGCAGCAGGAGTGCCCAGGTGCCAAGGGAAGCTCAGTGTGGACAGGAACTTCCATAGCCTTGAGTCCCAGGCAAGTCTCCCAGGCATTGACTGTCAAACTCAAATGTTTCAAGATGCCCCAGATGAATTTCTGTTCCACATGAGAATTTTCTGCCCATTTAAACTATCTTTTGCTCTTCTGAAGCCTTAAATAGGCTGCATATCCATTGTTAAGAAATGCCCCCTACTTCAATTTGCTGCAATGGTTTCTCCTTCCAACCACATCACTTGCTTCCATTCATAACAGCAAGGTATATGCAATTTCTCACTGTATTATTTGCATTTAATTTAACTGCCTTGGGAAAAAAAAGCAAAACCTTTTATAATGAAAGATCTAGGATAGGAATATATGGTAGCATAAAGGAATTTTACCCAACCTTACCTAGCTTAGTCTTTATTAATGGGTTTGTACCCTGCATCTATTGGTTGCCAGCGTGAAAATCTGGACTATTTGTGAAGACACACAGCATAACAGGGGTTTGCAATTCTCTGCTCTCAGCTGCACAATGTACCCACAAGGAGAACACTCCTCCAGGTTCACCAGAACATCCTCAGAGAGCTTAGGCCTCTGCTTACCTTCAGAAAGGAAATGCAAGACCATAAGAAAGTCCATATTCCTGGAGAGTCCAAAGACTATTGATAGAAAGATTTGTTAGTCAGGATTTACACATCCACTTTATCTTATTGGAGAAGAAATAAAGTTTCACTCTCTCATTTATATCCCAATGCCAGTGTTACAGGCAGAAAAGGCTACAAGTAGGTAACTTCTTTCCCTTGGATTTTGTAACCATGATTCAGAGAACAGTACTGCTGCCAGGCACATGTTTTAATAGAAATTGAAAATAAATTATCTTGAGAATGGCTGTGTTACTCTGTGTTCAAATAAATTTAAATGGCTTTTCTTCACAGAGTAGTTTTGAAATTATCTCTGCCTTTTGTTTTGGTGAAATTGGTAGCCACCTTCTTTAACTTCTAGTCTACTAACCTGAGCACAGTACTACATGGAGATGTGTTTGTCCCCACCAGTAACTAGGGAAATCATGGATTTTTTTATATTGAAGAAGTTTCATATTCATTCTAAATGAGACAAGAGTGTGCATAGATATTTTGAGAAAGAAAATTCATTGGATGAAGGAACTGTTTTCCCATAACACGCAAACATTTAAAGAACTGACATTCCTGTCTCAGGTCAGATTGGATCCTTATCCTTCTAGATCCTCCTCATTGGAAGGATTTGTTTACTTAGGAATCTTATTTATAATCCAATAAATATTTACTGTAGTGGAAATTAAAACGCACCCAGATTAGTACACTATGCTAAATAACAGTGAATGTCCTTTTTGTTTTCAAAGACCACTGTACAACTAAAAGTATTGTGCAGTCAAATTGAAGATATAATTATGGTAATGTAGATATGTAGAAAAAAGGAAATGTAGAGGGGAAAAAACCTTCCTGCAGAAATTTAGATAGTGAAAAAGGTAATTTAAGTTTGCCTACCCAAGACAGTGTTAGGTAACTGGAGGGAAGGAAAGAAACCCTGCAAAACACAAAACCACCACACAGAAAAATAACTTTTTTCTTGTTCCAAAGCATTCCAAAATCATATGTCCTTGGAACATTCCAAATTACAAATCCCCCTTGTACAAAACTTTTCTGGCACCATGGTCCAGATTTGGTTCTGCTCTCTCAGTTAATGCTGCACCCACATTCCTTCAGACTGTTGCTAAACAGAATTTGTCCTGCTCTCTCCCCCTCTCTGCTTGGGACTTTGGTCCAGAAACAGATTAGGGATTTGTATTTTAGATTCCATAGATTCACTAACTGGGCTTAAAAAGTCTTTTTGGTTGCTTAAAGTATGTAGCACTTTGTAGACAACAGGCAAACCAATATTAAACCTGTCCAAAGAAACTTAAATAAATCTGCACATGGATGTATTTTGTTATTAGTGCTTATAGCTCATGCCATGAATGTGGCATTTGAATGTACAAATGATGTCACTCACATGCCAGTGCAAGCTTTTTCCATCCAGTATGATATGCACAGGATACCACAAAGACTTAAGTATATGCTGGTTTCAAAGTAAGACACCACAAACTTCCAGTAGGAATGAAAAGGTCAGTTCTGCTCTAGATATCATTAGTGATAATCTAGAATAGTCAGTGTGCTTACTGCAGGGCAACGAAAAATGAACTGGTGTCCCAAACGTCACCCTAAGAACTTCTATACTGTAATTTCTTATGGTTTCTTAAAGTTGCCTTCAGAACCCATCCAGTCTACCCAGAAAATATGGGAAAAATCAGTGATTTATTCCCAGTTTCAAGAACCAAGCCAAATGCTGCTTCTACATAATAAATAAACAGAAAATAAAGTATAGTCCATAGAGAAGAGAAACTGAGAAAAGTGTGACACTGGCAATGACTGAAAGAATAAGGATTGTTCATTCCAGAGAGGAAGGGGCTGAGGCATGATAATGAATTTTAAAATATAAAAGGCTACTGCAGAGCTCTGTGGAGATCAGATAGGACAGGATGCAGTACTGTAAAATCACAGTGTCTTGATTTGGTTCTTCATTCTGCACTTTACACTTTTACTGAAGCAGACATGGGTTGGGAATGGACTGAAAAGAGTAAGAGGCCAGGAGAGAGAACCGAAAAAGCAATGAGCCAACATAGCAGGCTGGGAAGACTTTAGAAGAAACATCCTTCCATGAACACTTCTGGATTGCCCAGCCGAGTTTTATCAGGGGAAAGGAAGACAATATCTCAGGCTGAGAATTCAGCTGGAGAATGAGTCTTGGTAAAGACTTAGCTATTTTATTTGTCCCGTAGCAAGAATGAGTGAGAAACTGGAGATCAAATCTAAGCCCAAAATGAGCTGTCTAACAAGCAGGACAATGACCTCCACAGGGCCTTGAATAAAATCACTTGCAGAAGGTGGGAGAAAGCTGAGCCCTGCTTTTACAGTAAAGGTGGCAGAACACTGCAAGAGGTTTTGTAGACCATTCTTGCATATATTTCAAACCCAAGGCTCACAGCCTTGTGTAACCTGCTCTAAATAAGGGGGTTGGACTAGATGGTCTCCAGAGGGCTTTTTCAACCTCAACTATTCTGTTCGGCCATGCTGAATTTCACACATCATTCAATTATTCATAAGTATAACTTTTAGCTAAGGCTCTCTTCTAGATAGATGACAAAAAGGTAGTTTTCTTAGTCTTCAACAGGTGATGGTGGATAATTTTGTATATGAATCATAGCAAAAAATAGAGCAGAAAAGCATTTGGGCCTCCCACATACAGAAAACAGGAGAAAGGATTTGGAAGAACTTCTTAAGATACATCAAGGGAAATTATCAGAAGGAAGGTGAATGAGCAGGAAAACACCATACACAAGGGAGCAGGAGGTTTTAAAACTATTTCAGCATGGTCAGGGATCATGAGGATGAAGTACCACTCTTGACTGAGTGCTGATTGTAGCCTTTGGCAAGAACAACTATTGACTCAGGAAATATCTCACATTTTTTGCTTTACTTAAGAGCTAACTAAAATATTAAAACAATGTTTGGGGTTGTTTGTTTGTTTTTATCCCACTAATCATCTTTTCTAGCTCAAGTGTTTCCTACAACAGAAGTTTCTGGGTAAGGTTTCAGAAAGCACTAAGTCCCTTGGATGCTTCTAGAAAAGCTCATCTCCGTTGCTTTGCACTGTCAGTACTGCAGACAGCTGAGTATTTCATCTGCTCCAGACATTCCAGGCTAACTGGGAGCAGGACTGCAGCACAGCTCCAGTGCAACTCACTTGAATCACCAACACATTTTTGCACTTATTCCCATTCTTGATTAAAACTTCCTCTGTTACTGCTGCTCTCCAGCCTGTGTTGCTGATGGTCTGCTGAATTTCACAGCTGAAGGACAGTTATGTAAAGGTCTCCACAGCCCTTGCCCAATAGCATCAGGTGGGAATTTATCCAAGGTGCTTCGTTTCTTAAATGATTAGGAACAAAATAGACTATAATGGAACAATATAAAGGACTTTTAAGGCCAGGGACAAATGCCAGAATCACTCTGGAACAGTGCTTATGTTATGATTTCCTGCGACATTTTGGTTTTATTTATTAACCGTAGGAATCTTTTCCTCATGCCAACACTTATGTGTGATCATAGTATGCAAGAATCTACTTTCCAAAATCTGGTCAAGTTCCAGGAGACAGTTATACAAGCTCCTTGTATAAACTGATGATGGAATTAATATTCAATCCTGCTTTAACAATGTTCAGCTAGAACTGAATCCAGCAAGATCCATAATGACTGGAGCTTTACCCTCTGTCCATTGCAGAGCTACAACTGGTATGGGCAGCTCCACAGTTGTTGGAGGTTTATATTCACACTTTTCTCCATTTGTGCTGACAGCTCATTTGATAAATAACTTGGACTGGTTTTTCAGAGAACCTGAGGACTCACAATTCCAAACAGAGCTGCAAACTGTTAATTCAAAGAGAAAAGAAAGCCTGTGACTTGTATTGAAAAGAAGAGCTAAGGATCCAATAATCTGGAACTTCCTGTTGAAAAATATAGCCCAAAGATATGATCCTATTAACCAATAGTTAAATAGAATCAGCCACATGAAGAAAGTCTTGCTTGTAGGATTGAGTGTGGGGTGCAGAAAGGTCCACAGATCCGGTCTTGCCTCTCTTGAGAGCTCAAGTCTTGATCTCACAATGCACCTCCTGAATTCTAAAACCCTCCTCAGGGAGCTTAGGGACACACTTAAATAATCTCCCAGATGGGAGCCAGAATGTACAAAACTGTGTAATGAAGCCCAGAAATTTACTTTAATACTAACCTGGCTCAGCTGTGTTTGGAAATAATCTCTGTGCAGGATGTGAAAATATCTTCTTGTGTTGGATCCATCTTTGGGAATTCCCTATCAGTCTGTGAACTGTCCAGACTACATTTTTCAAATATCTGCAGAATCCTGGAAGTACAAGTTCTGTATATATAGCTTACCTGTTGCTTTTTCTCTGTTTCAAAGAAATAAAATTTTCAGGGAAATGTTAACTTCATTGAAATCCAAATATTTACTGTGAACTAGAAATCCTTTTGGTCAGGCCTCTTAGACACATAGCAAAATTTATTCAAGTAATGCAGCAGTGACCTCTGCTGCACAGCTGATGCTATTTCATACTAGTTCTGCTAAATTAAACCTGCTGTCAGTACCTCTTTCAGGTAAGTTAAAACTAAGATTTTTTTCAAAAACAAGCATACTTACCTCAAGTTAAGAACATTCCCCTTTTTCCTAATAAAGAGGAGGGCTTAAACCCCCAGAAGATTATTTTTGAAGTTACTGGCATGAAGATACCAGAATTTATTTTTGAATGTTTTCACTGGTTATCAAGGATACTATTAGCATTAAATGAACTCTGAACTACTCTCATAAAAACTACTTTCATAATGATCTCAAGCCCCATTCTTTAACCACCAGATGACACTTTCCCTTTCCTATGCTGGATCAGAAGAATATCAACCAAATGTACAAAGCATAATGCCTGTACATGATGCTCCACAGCATCCATGTGGCAAGGAAAAGCAATACAAACTGGAAGATCAGGATGCTTGTTTTCAGCCTGTGTCTCTACTTCATCCATGCGAAAACAAATGTCCTAAAGTATCCTCAAGAAGTACTGAGCAACCACAAATTCTGCCAAGTCAGTAGAGGGAATATGGAGAATGTATCCTTCCCCTTCCCTCCCATGACTAAATCTTCTCTTTCCACTCATTCCTCCAAGGGACCATATATTCCATATATGAGGAATTTTAGTCTGGCCCTGCACTGGCCCAGCATGACTGCCCTGTGTCCAAAAAGTCAGAGCTGGCACAGAGCAAAGCTGTGTGATCTCACACTGACCCTGTGTGGTGAAATCAGGCTGCAGCAAGCAGCCAACTTGCACTCACACCCTCCAGCCACAAGCACCAAGAAGCAGCAGATTCCTATAATCAATCACTCAGTGTTTAAAAAGTGTGTCTCTATTTCACAATATGTTTCTGTATCAGACATTTGTTCATTACTGTGTCCTTGCTTTTACAGGAAAAAGTCCCATTTTCCTTTCTTATAGAAGAGTTTAAACCCCCTAAACAAGCTATTTCATGTTCTCCTTTTGATAAATGAGCAATAACATTCTCCAACGTCTTGCTATGAGGCATTTTTGCTGAACTCAAAGTTTTCTGGCAAACCATTCTTTGCTTTTTTTTTTTTTTGTCATTCTTTTTGGAGATGTGCTGGAGCTGCATGTGGATTTCCACCTTGCTGGTGCTCTCTGCACAAACATCACCCACCTGTTTCTGTCTCCCTTGCCTTCAGTTCAGTTTTGGAGGTACTGACTTCCAGGATAAGTCTTACCATCCAGGCAAGCTCACATTTCTCTTTGCCACGTGATGCAGTAGCATCAGTCCTATATTTATGACAAATGCATTTTGCCAGCATGAGCTCAGCAAGCAAATAACCTAGTTCTCTTCTGTATTGCTTTTTAATATTCTACTACTGTTTTGCATCACGCACAAAATTTTATCAGCTTTCATACTAACTTTCAGATTAGAGGACAGGAATATTAAGTCTTCTACAAACCACTGTGAGGCCCTACTAGTGACAAATCTAATAAATGGCAGTTCTCCCCAACAACTGCTTTCTTAGGTTTTCCTGCAAACTAGCTCATGCTCCATTTCATGTCTGCTTAATGTTTATAAAGTGCCTCTTTATTTTTCTAAAACCTTTTATTTGAAATGTCACGGCATAGTAAAACTTGTAACAAAATTGTTTATGTGGGCAGGTACTCTCTGAACTTCCAATCTCGAAGAATAAAGTTAGTTTTCTCAGAAATAAATATATCCTATCAAAATACGTTAGCTGAAAACACACTCTGATTACTTCTCAGCTGAATACTTTCCTTGCTTTTCTGTGATTTTGTTCAAAACCTACATCAACCAAACTTCTTTGTAGTTGCTACTTTATTTTCTCTTTGAATCCTGGCAGTCAGGATTCACCTTTTGTTAGTCTTGGCACCAATAGTCTTCTGGTTTCACAAAATTCTGGAAGTTTTACAAAACATTAAATGCTTGCAACATATTTCATGGTTGAGCCAAGTAATAATCTGGATTTATATGTTTAGAATGCTTTGAACTTCTGCCATATTGGCACTGCATTTGTAACATTCCTTGGAGCTAAGTGTAAAAATAACCCAGAAATCTGCGATAAATAGATTATTTTAAGGATAGCAAGCAAATACATACTCTGTACCAGTAAGTATGTATATTCGCTTAGCATTCCTGAATGCTGTCCTCTAGATGAGTTTCCAAATGTGCCTGCTAAGTTTGCTAGATCCACGGAATTGTGTTCTATCATGCCTGGTGTCAGAGTGATGTTCGTAGCACCAACTGTGATACCATCCCTCCTCCAAGAGTAATAGGTCAATTGGTGGCTTTTCATCTTATGTTTTTCATCTATGAACTCAATGACTGTTAGCTGCTTGACTTTTTGAAACAGCAACAATAAATGTATGAAATCTTTCTGGGACAACAAATGCATTATCACCAGTACTCTAAGATTTGGCAAAAATAAATATCTGGAGATAAAAGATCTTTTCAGCAGCTTTTTTGAGAACTTTTGGTTGTGAAGGATTCATAGTTAAATGAAAAATGTTACTTACAGCTGTTTAGTAGTCTCCATGGTTACTTTAGGATTAAAGTGGCTGTTTCATCCTCAGCTTATACAGGTAATCAGGTTCCTGCTTTTGCCGTCAATACACAATAATTGATTTGTACAGAGGTTTTAGTACTGATTTCTGAATTACAAATAGTTTTACCACCACCACCACCTAAGAATAAGCCATTGCCATGGCTAAAATGAGACAGGGCTGCTCTTGTCCTCCTAACATTTTTGTTTGTTTGTTTTACACTCTGAATCCCACAAAGTAATGCACTGTTTTCATCCTCAGTGTCCATGATAGCCATTGAGGTTGAAGCTGCCCTCTCCAGCAGTCCTACCCAACCCTCCAGCACATGGAGTGTATTTTAATCAGCCTGAATGTAATCCTTTCCATTCAAGGCACAGCTAGTCCTCAGGACAACCAGCACCTCTGTTGTGGGCACACTGGGATAATTCCCATCCTTACACTGGAAAGTGACTGGTGAGATTTGTGTAACACACAAGCAGAAGCTGTGTCTGACAAACCTGGAGAGAGTACTGGGAGCCTGTTGCGACATTCAGAGCAGGGAGGGACACATTCTCTTCACAATCCTTCATGCCTACGCTGATCTTGCAGTTTGCAGTCCCTTAAGGCTCCTGCTCTTGTGCAGCCCTTTTCCCACACCCAGCTCCTTCCCAGATGCCTGCTGGAACCTCTAACCTTTCTGCCTCCTACAGAGGAGCCTTAAAAACAATTCTCTCTTCTGAGCTTAGAAGTGAAGGCTTCTGCTCTCTCCCTTACCTACCAACTCTGCTGTAAGCTCAAAATCCAGTTCACATGAGACTCCTTGCTTAAATATCTTCTTAGATAATACAGAAAATACCAAGTTATTGTTTAGATAATATAGAAAATACCATGTTATTGTTTACCATGTCACTCTACTCCCCTACAAATCTCTACAGTGGTTACCATTATTTTTGGTAGTGCCTTCCACTTTGTATATCTCTATCATTTCACTTTTTACCTACTTGCTCAGCACTGCTACAGTGACCCTCTGGTCTCTGATCAGAACCTTTCTGTGCTAAGCACTGTAAATGCAGATCAGCCTTGCTTCAGCTACAGTTTATAATCCTCCCAAGCAATGAGGTAAAACAAAGGGAAAGGAAGCAAATTTGTGAAAGCAAGAGAAAACAGCAGCTACACAATACAGCCGACTGAGGGAGTTGCTCCAGAGCCTAAAGCAAACCAACAGTTTTCCAACCTGTTTTGTTTCAAAGTGCAATATTCCTTATTTTCCTCCTTACATGTACAACACTGCTAAGTATCTTGAGATTCACCTTATAAGCAGAACTGGTAAAAAGGAAAAGGATTTATGTTCCCCCATGCTGTAAAGGAGAGCTTTCCCTCTAAAGTGAAACTAAAATTAGCTCCCACATGTTCAGAATGAAAGTAGATGTTTTGCAAGCTAGGCTACAAAAATTTACCCAAAACCCCCACTTATGAAATAGTAGAAAAGAAACACAACCACATTTTTCCCAATACTCAGAGGATGAGAGAGAAGTAGCAGTAATGCAGCAGCTGGACAAAACTAAATTATATCACGTTGCAAGGAGATAAAATAAAAATAAATTGCATTTAACACCTTTTATTCTTGTAGATACAGAATTGTGAACTCAGTGGCTTGAAAAATAAGCTAAGTTTTTTAATTCTCAAACTGACATGTGACCTCATGAAATGAAAGCACTGTTGTCTTTGAGATTCAGCATCTACACTGATTTTACAAAGTATGCATAGTATTTTCTAGGAAGACAAAACAGAGAAGCAAATGGGGTGTAATTTGTCAAAACCTCAATAAGTATATTCACATGACAAGGCTAGTTTAATTTTTAATCTTTAGTTTTAATCTTTAATCACCTTTAAGTATTTCTTTTCATTTCATTGTACTCATCCAGTACAGGGAGTATTTAACTTCCACCACCAAGGTCAGTGGTAGTCAGGAGGCTCTTGGCAGTGGCCACTGTGTGCCTGCAGAGAGATTCCTGAACAGGGGAATCCTTCTGCATCTGCCAACAGCACTGAAGCCTGAAGGTAAATAGTCACATGCAGTGTTTTCTACATGCCATTCTCACACCAAACCTGATCCTAGCCGTGGCATTTGTGATTTTACACACTGACCAGACCTACTGCCATGTACAACAACAATGACTTCATCTCCTGGACTCCAGGAGACTGCAATGAGTTAACTACTGCTTTGGGGAAAAGTTGGCTCATACAAAGCCTTGTAGAAACTATTTAGAGAAACTTGTTTTCTCTGTTGCTTTCCTAATGGTTTTCCACCAGCTGATGAAGTTCCTCTAATTGAATCATAACTGTTTTCTCCAGAAGGAAATTACAGGAATGAAACTTTAAATGTCTGTGAAACACTCCCTGTGCTAAAAGAAACAAAACTTATTCACTAGGGTGTCAAAATACGCATTTTTAGGCTTATCACTGAAAAGAGAAGGGAGAAGCCATTTAGAGCACCAAATTCAGAGATTTTTTCAGAAGAGATAACAGTATTAAATCTGTAGCTTTGGCCAATAGTTAACGAGAACTGTAAGAAAGCAGAATTATGGCATACAATGGTAGTAAAATTATTCTTTTCAAGATTAATGTTAGACATTCAGAAACAGATCCTACCAAAGCCTACTGAACAATTACAGATTAAAAATTCATTACGGCCTAGTAAATCTACATTAAACCCTTTAATACCAGCACAGCTCTTTCAAATAGCCTACCTTGAAGGGATGATAAACTGTGACTACTGGGATTTATTGTCTGCCAGGGCCCTGAGAGGACCAAGAATCCCTCATTGTCCTCATCAGCCTCATCTGGGACCTCCACACACGTGCTCTGCCCACTGGCTCAGGAACTGCATTTAAGCTCAAACCCTCAGCTGTGTTTCTTCTCAGAGCTGCTTTGTTGGTGTGTCAGAACTTAGTATTTCTCTCTATTATTATCATCAGCATTTCTGATAGCTTTATTCCGTTTTATTTCACGGCAGAGAGAATCTACTGAACACTTTAGAAGAGCCAGGAACTGAGTTTTTACAGTTACAGCAGCTTAGCAAAGTTGCCAGTTCCGTTGCTAAGACCAGGTATAGCACAAGTCAAAGAATTTTTGGCCCAATTAGAGATATAGGACAGGAAAGTTAAGCAATTGTTTTCTATAGGCAAGCAAGAAATTATAGTGATGAAACTCATGAGCCTCTGACCCCAATTTCCTCGCAATGTCATGGGGCAGGAAAAAATATTTAAAAAGCTGTTAGATAAGCTTAATTTTGATTAGCTGATGGAGCCATATGTAAGAACTCAAGTCAAATGGGGTTAACAGGTCTAGTGGAGGCTGTGCTTATAGGACTATGTCCAGCCAAGTTTTAAACACCTCTAAAGATGGAGACTTCCACCTCTCTGGACAACCTGTCTAACTGTTCAATCACATTTATAGTGTTTTCCTATGGTTAAGCAGTTTCCTGTATTTCAATTTCTTCTTATTGCTTTTTGTCACTGGGCAACATTGAGTCTTGGTCCATCTCCGCTTCCTCCCATCAGGTGTTTATGTATATCAGAAAGATCCCTCTGAGCCTTATCATGAATCCAAACGATCTTTATTCTCTCAGCCTCTCCTCCTATGTTATATATTCCATTTGCTTAATTATCATTTTCCTGACTCTTTGCTAGACTCACTCCATGTCTTTCTTGCACTGGGAAGCCCAGAGCAGAGAATGCAACTCCAGATGTGGTCTCACCAGAGCTGAGCAAGATCTCTCTTGACTTACTGGCAGCATTTTTCCCAACACAGCCCAGGATGTTTGTCATCATCTGCCACAAAGACTCCTTGCTGCTCACATTCAGCTGCCTTCCTCCTAAGGGCTGCAAAGTTCTCTCCTGCGGAGCTGCTTTCCACCTGGTTGTTGCCAGCTTGTACTGGTGCCTGGAGTTATTCCCACACCGTCTGGGCTGTGGCATTTGACATTCCCCTTTGACCTTCATGTGACTCCTGTTTGTGCCTTCCTTCATCCTCTTAAGCTGCTTCTGAGTGGCAGCACAACCACTGACTATTTCTGCAGAGAGTCTCTGAGTTTGGTGCACACACTGTCAAATATCTGCTGTTGTATTTTGCTTTAAGAGGAAAACATGTTCTAGAGATGTGCAAATACACTTAATGCCGGCTGCTTCTCACAGCCTTGGACCTGAGCCTACAGCTGGCATCTGTGTAAGCTGGGAGGACAATGGCTTTTCCCTAAGCTTGCCAGTGTTAGGGGTTATCAGCTTTTGCACAAATTCTAAATGTTTCCTTTTTCATATCTCCCATAAAGCTGTCTGATTTGATACCTGCCTCCCTGGTCTACTGAAGCTGAGAGGAAATGGGAGTATCTGTCACTTGAGGACAGAGATAAGCCTTGGGGGTTTTTTGTCTCTTGCAGTACAATGGGGGAATTTGCAACAGGTCACTGCTTTTTGGTGCCACTTCCTGGAAAGAACACAATACAACAAAATCCACCCAGTAGAGGCTGTTCTCTCTCATGCCACACTGCTATTTCAGATGTAAAAAGCAAAAGTCAAAAAAGTACATACAGTGATATTAGAACTGTTTGCTTTTCAGTGAAGTTCATTTGCCTGTATTAAAACGGGTAGAACATTGACAAGTTAAAAGAGTCAACATATTAATCTCAAAAGATTATTCTGCATTACTGCAACATTTTCTTAAACCATATTTTTTGGCTCAAGTTTCTTTGCTACAGATGAAATGCTGACTTCCAAAGAGCACACAGGCATCACAGGACAGACAGCACTTGGGCTCTCTAGCCTGTTTGGACACTGCCTACATGTCTCTCTTGCTGTGTGTCCCCGTTCTCTCATCATTTGCACAGGAGAAATGATAGTGATCTCCATGGACTAAGCCATTAAAAAATTTACTGGAACTAAGTGCTAAGCAAAAGTCAAAGAACTGCAATGTTTAGCCTCCTCTGAGGAGCTTGTTTGCAATGTTACCAACTCAAACATTCAAAAATGTTTCAGTCATTCAAACTAATATGCTTTTGATGGACTATGTGTAATAAACAATGTCTTGTTTTCTTTTCATTGTCCTCCAAAGTTTTGGGTCTGTAATGAATAGAATTTCAGATGGTTTTGATTTGGCACCCTCCAAATGAAAGCTGAAACTTAGCCCTTTGATTACTGCAAGATCTATTAAAACTACTTTATTAATAATTTTTGAACAGGATGAAAGTTCCATAAGAAGATTTTTTTTTTGTATAAGAAGACCTCCTTTCATTTTTTTAGGTGCTGTCTCTTCATATCACTCATGGTGGATTCTAGCCCAGCTGAAATTTTTAAGGTTGACAAAGGCTTTATTGGTCTGCAAAGGATTACGTGAGAGGTGGTGGGAAAACTGTGGGAAACCAAGGTAAATTCTCCACTTTTTACGTCCTCTGTTTGAGTTGGCCACTTTCCACAGAGGAGAAGGAAGTTTTCATCTCTGTCAGTGTTTGACTTAATTCCAGTTAAGTATGCTAATGACCAAATTCAAAGAATATATTTCACCATAAACAGAGTGTTTTCCTAGATGACTGAATGTCCACTGACGTTTATTGCAGCAATGCAGAAGTCTTTCTCCATGGCACTAGAGGCAAGTGTCCTCCAAGCAGGCTAGGTTATACCAATGCTTAAAGGACACCAGTGGCAATCTGTATCTTTCAGATGCTTTTAATGTACATGTTGTTGCAACTTTGAAAAAACTTCAACCAAACAAAAAAACCTCAAAATGAACGCAAATCAGCCCTGCAACTGAAAAACACCATTTGGTCAAGATCAGCCTTTTTAAAAAATTGTTGATTATGTGTGCCCAGATGCATAATTTCACACTGCAGAATTAACAGGTAGAGAAAGGGCAACACTTAGGATCAAGTCAATTAAAACTTTGCCCACTTTCTGGTGGAAAAATCCAAGAGACAGGCATGGCATTGGAAAAGAGATTTGTGTTGTGCTGTTCTAGAGGAAAGGCTTCTTTTGGGGATTGGTGAATATGGCTGCACATATTGGTGAATATTCCTCAACCTGGAACAGGTATCCTTCGTGGAGCAAGGAGGGAGTGCTCACTATGTCTTTGCCTAGAATAGCTTGGGGTTTGCTTGGAATGTGTGAAGGCTTTGGAAGCTGCTCATAATGCTTCACCTCTGCCACACATTCCCAGCAAGGTCACACAATGTAGGCCTCTGATATTTCACTATTAGCTTACTAGAACTACTTATCTGCAGGTACATAATTGACAGACCTGGAGGTTTAGCATTCCTCCACCCTGTCTTAATACTGTTTGGTACGTCATGTTCCAAAACAGATCACAACTGCTTGGGATGAGGACTAGGGCACTTGTAACAAGTATGATCCTTTAAGCTCTCTGCAGTCTGGGAGTTCTTCATGTTGGTCCCATTTACATGAATTACTGTGTCATACCTGTTTAAGATTTCACTGTATAAATAATTGGGTAAAGAATCAATACATTCCTGTGGTAGAATTTAATTAGCACAGGTGCTTGGCACTGCTCACTTTACTGAAATTGCCTAAGGCCAGATGCTGTGATACCCTTGGTTTAGTCATCTTATTAATGACAAAATGAACGTAGTGAGTATTTCCCAAAATAGCATGGTATGGGCATTTGTAGAAACTATTTTTTTAAAATGAAACATAAAAAGTAGAAAAGGAAGGCTTATTTCAACTGCAAATCCATGAAATGGAAAACAGAGACCATAATTTTTTGTATCCCCAAGTATCCCATTACAGCGAGTGAGTATTGTGCCTGTTTGGAGTCCTGTCTTCCAGAGAAAGATGATCATATAATTGGCTGCAGTCATGCACTACAGCCCAGCTTTTATAAAAGTAACCTACATAGCATCTGAATCCTGCAAATCTAAAACCTACAGCATTTTAACATTATCTTCTTGTGAGGCCTCCTGAAATAAATAAAATGTCAAAGAAAAAGGCACCTTAGACCCTACCTCTTTGGCAAAAGTTATCCTGCCCAGATGCTCAACTGGAATAGCTAGATTGAGAAATGACGCTGGGAAGTCTTCTGAAATATCCAAGTGCAGTATTTACTGAATATGCATCAGAGGCTTTGGTATTTGGGTCATCTTAATGCTTCGATCTTCTGGTCCTGTGTCATTCTTTCTTTGTACACAATCGCTCTAGTAATGCTTTGCCTTATTCTGTGGTCCTTTAATGCTGCTGCTTGTAAAACTCCCATTTTGATCTAAATTTGATTGTAACTGGATCGACTCTGTTTGACTGTTATGAGGGGTAGACTTATAAACCACTTGTGTCTTAGACTGTTACTCTTTAGGTGTCATTATTATTCCTAATTTCAGGATGCTGAGGTGTTGTTAAGAACACATTTATGTTCCCTATGAACTGTCTTAGCTTGTGAGTGAGTCACAAAATAAGTTTGGGTTAAAAAAGCAAAAATTCTAGTTCTTGCATTGTTATGGTTAGGTTTTAAAAGACCTTAATTGGATACTTCGAAAAGTAAATAAATAAATATGATGGTTTTTAACTGCTCATTCCTTGACAATCTGAGGGTCAGTTTTGTTTGTCTTCTGAATGGAATAAAAACTGCTGTCCGGGCTTTTTTTAAATCTGTGACTCTTCTGAAAGACTTGTGCTGTCATTTAGCATGAATGTACATATGAAAAATAACATTCTGTCATGGAATTCTTCCTGCAGTTATAGTCAGATGCTGTCTGCTAAGTGCAACTCCAATCCTTGTTTAATGGCAGGATTCACGTGCTAAAAGGAATCTTACAGACACTCACATAATGCTCATTTTAAATGCTCTTCAGATTACCTTTCTGTTCATTGTTGTTTCCCCTTCCATATGGCTGGAAGTGCACTCAGTGGTGTTTCCAGTGGAACTCAGTCTTTCCCCATCCTTGAGAACAGCACACAGCCTTTAGGCATCAAGCAGCTACTGTTTTTGGCAGGAATGTCCATCCTTCTCTAGTATCCATGTATTTAGCCTGTATGGCAATGAATGAATGCTTTGCATAGGAGATGAGAATGATTCAATGTCTGTATTACCCATTATTCTTTGGTGCTAAGTCTTATTCCAGGTATTTTACATAATTACAATGAAAACCAAAATCCAAACAAACACAACAATTTACAGTCAAACTAAACTTTTGTTTTCTTAACTGTCTGATTTCTGCACAAGACAGCCCTTGTGGGAGCCTATAGAGGTTTCTTCCTTGCCCATTATTTAAAAGCTTTCATATTATGTGAAAGGCTGGATAAATTATTTGTAAGTAAAATACTGAGGTTTTTTTATTTTTTAATTAACATGTTCAGTAATAAAGATGTTTAATTAGTTCAGACCTGCACTGCAAATTGGCCTGTATATTTCTGCTTTCTCCACATGTGGATTAAAATTAAGCTTTTTGGTTTTATAAGGGGGATTTTTTTTAGGTTTTTTTTTAAGCTGAAAACAATAGTCAAAAGGAGTAAACAAATGCAGGATTGTTCTAGTACTCTGTTTCCCCAGCACGTGATATTCTAATAATACAGAAGTACCTAAAACTACTTTAAGTGTCAAAGAATTTCTGTAAAATTAAGTCCTTCAAATTTGTCTACAAAGCTCCCCTGATGAACTTTCTTTAATTAGCTGTATGGATTTTGAACAGTCTGTGATTCTATGGCAGCACAGTCTGAGCTGGAAAGGCCAACACCTTATAAAGAGGAAAACATTTTTAAGGCACTTTCCACAGGAGTGTAGACTATAGACAAAAGTGAATGTGGTGTTGACAAATCAAAGGCAAGGGGAGGAGGATCCTGTGACCCCAGCAACATAACCTAACATGCTTCCAGCCTTCTCTAGGGCTGTTACAGCCCACTTTTTTCACCTTTGCTAGTTCTGCTCCCTGATACTAAATTTCCCTCTTGGAGGGGTGTGCTGGGCAGAGAGTTACAGCTGTCAGCAAATAGCACACTGCACACTTCCCACTCACAGTGTGCTTCCTCTCAGGCCACACAGCCCCAGCCACATGATTTTATGATGTCAGGGACTTTCCTGTGATCACAGGAGGATTAGCTAACTCCGTACTGCTTCTTCCCTCCCTGGGAGCGGGGGAGGTTAGGATTTGATCCAAAACCAACAGAAATCCGTGGACACGATTTCATTGACTGACACTGGTTGGTATAAAATGCGATGACCTGAAACAACTGCTCTCTCTTAAAGTTTCCACCTTGCGTGCAGCAGTCCCATCAACCTCCAGTGGGAATGTGTGAGCCAGGGGCCTAGCAGGAACACAATTAGGCCCTATAGAGTTTTCACAAAATTAAAGATATACCAGATTTACATAATTTTCTAGCCCAGCCTCCTACTCAAGGCAGGACTGCTGGCAGTGCTGGATCAGGCCAGCCATGGTTTTGTTTAGTTAAGTCTAGAGAACCTTTAAAGGATGGAGATTCTGAAATCTGAGTGGCCCATCCCAGGACTGCATTACCCACCTGGTGAATTTTTTTCTCTAGCACCTGGTTCTCTGAAGCAAAGACATCTGCCTGTACCACTGGGGCTTATCTGCCACTGTGGAGAAGCATTTGTCTCTATCTTCATAACTGACCATCAAGTAGCTGTAGGAATCTAATCCATTATCCTCTCAGCCTCCTGCACCTGCCGAAGCCAGGCTGGCCCTCGACCTCTCACTGTTAGGTATGTGCCCCAGGGCCCATCTTGGTGGCTGTGTATTGCATCCTCTCCAGTTTGTCAACATTTTCTCTGAACTGAGGGCCCTAAAGCTGACTCCAGTATTTCAGTAGCAGCCTCACCATTTCTGGGTAGTGAGGCACCATGGCTTCTGTCACTCTCCTGACTGCATTTCTAATGCAGCGCAGCACGTAATTTTGTCCTCTTGAGATGAGAGCACACTGTTGGCTCATGACCAGCCTGACTTTCACCCTAACCCCTATATCCTCTTCAGCAGGGCTGTTTGACAACCAATTGAACCTGACTTCTCCATAACCCAATATTACCCTATGCCTAACCACCCTCTAACCAGAAACCCAGCATTTATTTCCTGTTTTAAGATCAACTTAGCTTAAAAAGTTTACGGGGTTTTTAACTCGTAATGTCAGCTTGAGCCACTGCAGAGATCAGCATCAGCTGCACAGTCTCTGAGCAGCTCCACATAATTCCATACCTGTGCTGTATCCAATATGGTATTTTAAAATCATAGACCTTTCCCTCTTGGTATTCCTCATTGTGAAAAAAGAAGCTGTCCAACCTCTTTTTGTGTTATTGCTCTCATCTGCAGTCACTAAAGAGTTACAGTTCGTATATCTGACCAGGAAATGTTAAATGTTTGCAGGCAGCCAATAAAAGGAGAGATCAACAACCAAGCTGACTCACCAGCAGGAAAACTTGAGCTGTGTTTAAATGCAGTTCAAAGCCGACTCACACTTGGTATCTACAGCAGTTGCACTCCATCATTCCATAGCCTTTATGTTTGTATTTCCAGAGGTAAGTTCATTTTTATTTCCAGTAGCTTTCCCTGAGACATCTGTATATTAACATAGAGTTTCTCTCATGGTAAGAAAACATCTTTGCTATGAATTAGGTTTTTTTAAGTTACCTTGTAATTAGAATCTTGGAATAAATGGTTTTATAGCAGTCTTCTTCATGCTCCTGCCTGTGGAGCTGGGGAGGATGGCAAAGTTACCCAAGACTTTGAGTGTCTTAATAAAAAACACAACTCCCTTCCTTGTGTAGGTCACCGATGGAATATTGGGGTTTGGGTTTTATAATGGAATTTTAAAAGAGAAAGCATTCAAAAGAGCAGAATTATTGAAAGAATATCTTGGTACCTTGCTATACAAAGATGTAGAAACTCAGACACGAGGGGAATGGTGCTTAGCATGTCATGACGTGGTTTGTAACTGTAAAGACTGAAGTGGTTTTTGTTTCTATTTTAAAAAATCTCTAGTTATATTAGATTTTGCAAATCCGGAATAGGAGCTGATGATTAATTTTTATCTAAGTAGCCAGTTAGCAAGATTTTAAAAATGCTTATATTATTACTTGATTAAATTTTAAAGAAAATAAAATACTTTCAGGAATGGTTTAGGTGGTAAAATCATTATTTGATTTTCCTTGCACTATGTTTGGAGTTGAGTAAATTTTTTTTGGCATTTAAATGATTTCTTATTGCTGTATATAATAAAAATTAGACATAATTTTGCTTCTGCCAGCCTTTTGATTACCTCCTTTATATTCAGAATTGGTAAATTTGTGTGGTCTGTCTTTGCAACTTTAAGGAACAAATGGCTCATTTAGAAAATTATCTTCATTCAGAGGAGCCTTTTCAAATTTTATGAAACTGTTAACCTGTCAGCTTCACATCTTCTTTGAGGAAACTCCCGGAGAAGCACCTTTTCAAACTACAATAATCTAACAAAAAGCAAAACTGTGCTTTCCTATCAGAATCAAATACAGTTAAAGCTGAACTGGTAAATGAGCTGCTGCTTTTTGCATCTTGATTGTGGTTAGAGGCAAAACTGAGCTTAGATTGTGAATGTGCCTGCAGGAAGAGACAGAGATTAACCAACAATAAAATGTGAACCAGAAGCAGTTTAGCCAAGATCACAGGCAAACTTATCTTCAGGCTTTTGTTTCTATTTTACTTGTGGAGTAAAGGTTATCTAGACTTTGAGGCCTTCTTCATCCCAGGAGCTCTTTTTGTAGAGCACATCTTCTGAAAGGACACAATTCCCACTCAACAGTCCTTCACAGTTACTTCAGTTCCCTCAAGTTTCCTTTTCTAGCCCTGGACTGCTGGACCATAAAGGGAGTATTCCAGTTTGAAGAGTTCTGACTCACTGACCACTGCTCTTGCAGTAATCCTTGCCAACACCATCTGTTTGATGCCATCTGTTATCTTAGGTTGCTTGTGTTCCTCCTTTACCACGCATTTTTTAGGTCTCTCTTGTCTAATGGAGCTTCACAGATGTAATTAGAAATGTTACTCATGTAGTAATGCTTTGCAGAAGTTGTCTCTAATCCATGTGTGTTGCCATGCAAAGTGTGTGAGATGTGCAGCTGGCCCTGGAGAGGTCCTGCATGGACACTGTACTGCCCAAATTAGTGGCTGCTATGTAGACACAACTCCATTTAGCAGAGTTCTGACAGTTCACAATAGCAGGGAATTTGCCTTTTACCTTGCTTTTGCATTCACGTGTGATGTGTGGAAGAATGATGCAGAGCATGCTGACATGAATTATTGAATAATTGCCTTTTTTATGAGAAGTGGAGAAATTACTTGCTTGGCAAACATCTGTAAGATGCTAGTTTGTTGTCTACATAATTCAGTATCACTTTAAAATCACATTTTATATTATCAATAATGCTCTAATATATCAAAGTCATCAGATAGAAACGATGATGAGCAATTAATTAGCACCTTGCAGCCTCAAATGGCAAGTTATGGTCCAGACACGCCTTTGCAATTAGTGCATTCTTCCTCTCTTTATGAGGAAAGTCTGACACTGAGTGGTGAAAGGAAGGCTGTTGGATTTGTTTTTTGGGAAGTAAGGGGGGGGGGGGTGCAACTTCACTGTCCTTTGGTAATTGTGACAAAAAAACCTCTTAAAACTTTTTTCTTTTCTGCCACATTTTTCTCCCAAGCCAGCCTCCAAGAAATGGCCAATCCATTACCTGTGGTAGCTCAGGAAGATTTGGAAAGCTTTACCTTGACCAGGACAGGCTCAGGCTTTGCACTGAAAGCCTTTCATATTTCCTGGAACACTCCCATCTCTGTGAAGCTGCTGAGCAGCCAGGACCCTACAGATAGGTAGGTGTCTTATCTGCCCAACCAACCACCCAGGTGGAGAGCACAGACCTGCAGTGGTGGCACCAGAACCAACCTGGCACATCCAGGATCACCTGATCCCTAAGGACATCTCCATTCCTAGAAATTCTGACTAGCCAAGGGGCAACTTGGAGGAAATTTTACTGAGAAACAAGCTCTATGGGGATTTACAATTTTTTATAAAGTAGAGCTTAATCCTGAAGTCATTCCTTATCTACCATAATAATGTTTACACACCCTGATCAGTAATACCGCCATGCTAAGTTGTTATTTTTCTGGAGGTCCCTGAAGAGACCTCAGCTGAATTTAATCTAAACCGGCATGCACAGATGAGAGCAGGGGAAATGAGAGAAGGGAAGGTAATGGCCAGGGTTACACAGCAGTGAGATGTGCATGGAAAGCATGGAAGCACATAATTTCCTTATAAATGTGGACGTCACTATTAGCAAATCAATGCAAGTTCTTGGGAACAGTAAAGGAAAAATCCTTGTTTGAGTCTTAATCTTGCCTTTCATATACTCCAGCTTTTTCCTGCCTTCACACTTCAATCCTGGTTCAAACTGTGCCCTTATGTTCATATTAAAGCATCCAGAGGTCTTTCGTTTTATATTAGAAAAATTAAATTTACTTTATATTAGTAAAATACACTACACTATGACTGCTTTGTGTTCTTAGAATTGTTTGGAAGATTATATGATATTTGGTTTATTGGTAAGATAATACTAGCTTGTATTCAACCATATGGTTCTTTCTCATTTCCACATCCTACACTCTCATCTCTTGCTGAAGTTCCCTTAAGTCTAACCTGCCTCTAACTTGTTTTTTTTTTTTCCAGGGAGTGGAAGTTGCTGCTTCAGGACATAGCCAGTGTCAGACACTGTGAGTCTGAACGTCTCCTGCCTTTCCTTGGGGTTTACCAATACCAAGGACTTGTGGGGATTGTGACTGAATGGATGAACAATGGATCCCTCCACTCGCTCATCCATGAGGTACATAGAAGCTGTCATCTTTGAGGTGATAAAATTAATTACAAGATCAGCCAGCAAGCACAATCAGAATGTAAATGATGGACAGCAGTCACAATCTGTTCTTCAGTTTCTGCCTTCCATATTGTAGTTCTGTTTGTTGTCAAATGTAAATGTGAATAGTAACAATTTCACACTACCAAAACCTGTATTTTGTGTTACTTAGGATCAACTGTACCCAGAACTTCCCTTTCCTTTACTCATAAGGATCCTGTCGAATGTGGCTGAGGGGCTGCACCATCTTCATAGCCTTGAACCTGCTCTCTGCCACTGCAGCCTGAAACCTTCCAATGTGCTTTTGGATGTGCAGTACAGAGCCAAGGTAGGAGCTTTTATTTTTAGTCCATTAATGTAATATCCAGTGATTGTCCTATTGTTGCATATATTGATCTTAATATTCAACATTTAATACCAAGACTTGATGTATTGTTTCTAAAACTACTTTCTCTCTCATTTCTGTAGATATCAGATTATGGCCTAACCAACTGGAGGAAACAGCAACTGAGGTCAGACCTGCAGAACTGCCATCAGAGAAACTACCAGGATTTAGTGTATCTCCCTCCTGAAGTACTTGAAGGAGGCCTTCCTTCCCAGGAAGGTGATATTTACAGGTGAATGGAATTGCTAAGGGCACATCATACCTAGTCCATGCTGCACTGTATAATGCTGCCAAAATACTTATCTTCAAACACATCACAATAAAAATGCCAGACATACATAATGCAGTAGGATAGTGTTCCACATGAGGCAAATTACAGCAGTGAATTAAAATTTGAATTCCCATATTTGGGGAATAAGATACCAAGATTAAGAACTGTTCTCAAAGTCTGTCATATAAATATTTATATAATGGACCTCAATGTTTTAAAAGTGTGATACAGCTGCCAAACCTTTCAGATATATTTAGAAGCCTCATAACTGCTTCACATAGTTTATTAAGTGTGAATTGCTGTTGGCTTTAGTTTCAGAAAGAATTGTTTATGCCTAGATCAGGCCCAGGTAAACATAAGACCTTTCCCTCAACAATGTCCCATTAAGGTCCTATGGAATCTCTACTGGGATAACTTACTGAGCCACTCAAGCGTTCATACTTTCTAACAAAGTGATTTATACAAAGGAGGGAGATCACCTAGTGCCACCTGAGTTGTGGTTGCCTTAATACATGAGAGGAGCTCAAGTTGTGACGAGTCTGGATGGACACATATTGTCATGACTACGCAGAGCTGTGGACTAATATTACAAATAACTTTTAAAGAGACCACACTTCTGATTTCTGATCTTTTGTTAAACTCTTGTTTTATTGTCTCAGAGGCAGGCTCTTAGATGAGTCAAATAATTCATACACTTGAGGGAACCTATAAATGATGTGACTAATCTCATGTTGTTCACAAACACAAGTTTTGCACAGGAAGAGTGGAGAGTTACTTTCAGGTAGCATAATTAATTGTCAAAAATTGCATTAATATATATTATTTAATGTATATATTTGTTATATAATACATTATAGAATAATATGTTCAGATGTGACTCAGGTGCATGAGAGGTGTGTATCTGAACAGTGATGCAATAGAGAAAACAAAAATTTGTGTCATACATGAAATAAGTTACACATATGTCCACATTACATTGATACTTTCCTAGAGAGTGTAAGTAAAAGTACTTTCAGATTTTTATGTGAAAGTAAGGCAGAAGAGGTGGCTCTTATAAACACTGTAATCACTACAGGAAGATATATAAACAAACAGACATGGTTATCCTAGAAGTGCATCTTCCCCTTTTGATTGCTTTGCTTCTGAATCATCTGTAGATTGTTTTCTCTCTTCCAGCAGCCTCCTCTCTTTTGTTTCTGATTTGACAATTGATCTTTTTATCAAATCACTGTATTTTATACCACCTAGGTTATAGGTTATATGTATAGATCTATGATATCAGTGCAATTATTCCTAGGATGTTAGAAAAGGAAAAAGTTTGGAGCCCCATCAAAATTTTGCTGCTATCGAAATAGACATGTAGTTCATAAGAATCAAGTTTTTGTAGACTGACTGATGTGCTTGTTGGTATCTGCTGGAAAGTCCAGTAGATATTGAAATTATTTGAAAACAAAACAAAAATGATAGAGAAAGGAGAACAGAAGGTTCCAAAATTTCCAGGTTCAAGTGAAGGTAAGGTGGTAACCTGAAATGTAATTCTAATTAAACCCATCTTTAAACAATAAAAAACCCTCAAACTGATGATTACATAAGAGCAACTCAGTTGAAAACTGAGAAAAGCTCTCATCAAATTAGAAAAGACTTTGTCTTGAAAAACATCTTTCTCTTAGAGCAAGAGACTTACTGTTGAAATTGAGAACATAGATACAGATTGCAAACTAATGAATGGTCTTCACTGATTTGTTGTTTTGGGGCTTTTTTCAGTTTTGGAATACTGTGTTGGGAGAGCCTAAGCAGACGGAAACCTTTTGAAGGTATTTATTGTTCATATCAGACTTTGTGCTGCCCACATCTTGTCCACAAATTGAATGAGCAGAATTCTCATTTTTACAGTTGTCATGAGTTTCAAATACCTACCCAAAAATGTCAGTTCATGCTGAATTCTCTTAAGGAAGAACAGAATCTTACTTTCTTAGATCAAAGTATGAGCAGTTTTAAAGAACTCAGTTTGCAAAGCATTGTGCGATAGTTGTTACAGTCTAGGAATGTTCCCTGTTTCATGGAAGAAGAGATCAGTAAGGGCTTTTTTGCTATGGACTTCATTCTGCATGGCAAAACTGATTGAAGGACTCCTGTATTTTACAGACTGAGGACCTTTGAAAAATACTGCATGGAATAATATCTAAATGTCTATACAGCTTATGGCTGCCATCTTGAGGCTGCTCAAAGTAGTTTTTTTTTTTTTTTTACAATTCTTATTTTTGTTCTATTCTCATAATGCAAGTGTAAGGTTTTAAATAAAACTCCTTAGAATAATAACATGTATTCCTGAGGTATCTGTGCATGTAGTTTACAGTACAAGTTTACATAACCATTTGTGATTCAGTATTTGGACAGAGTTCTTTATGCTGAAATGTCCTCTTGTAGTAAGCAGCTATAGCTATTGTTAAAAGTTCACATATCTACTTACATGAGCATTATTATATTTTTCCTATTAAAAATGCAGTCTTTGTTTTAAAATACAGAATATGACTTACACTGGATGTAATTTTAAGAGAGTTCCAAGGTCTTTAGTATTTTTTGGCAGTGACATTTTCCTTTAAATTGTAGGTCAAACAACCCTACTTGATGTTTTGAGAGGAATCTGCAGCAGTTTGCGGCCAAGCGTTTCAGAAAAGTTCATACCAAGCAATTTGCCTGAGAGGAATACCCTGTTGCAGCTCATTGCTCTGTGCTGGCATCAAGAACCAGATTATAGACCACATACTGCAGGTGACACTCAGGATTTGCTTTTTGTGCAAGATTTGTTATGGAGACAGGCTTTATAGGAACATTACCACTCTGAACAACTGAAGTGGAAGTGGTCTTTAGATTATCAGACTACTTTTGATGTTTCCTCTAACTGAATCTTCCTATCAGAAACTGACTTATTATAAATTGACTTATTATTCTATGTAGAAATTGACTTATTTGTCTCCAAAATTTTGTTTACTACTAAGTAAAACATGAGGTGGAAGTTGTATTAAACTAATTTCCTATTTCATCCAGTTTCTTGATATAATAGTAAAGTTAGTTGCAATAGGATGACGCTTAAATATATACATGCTTTATATACAATGTAGTATTTAAAATGTTTTATTACCCCTGCAGAATGTGTAGACCTTCTAAATGGAGTTTTGACTAGTATAAATAAGGAGGTGATTTCTGCAGCAATCTACAATTTGATGGATGCAAAGGTCAGTGCAAAATTTCTTGTTCCCCTACAACAGCATTACTTGATTTGTTCAACTGAAATCTTTGTGATCCAAAACCAGGAAAGGTTTTTCCCTGATTGCTTTAATAGACATGCCAGACAGCTGAAGAGTACCCTTTGGCATTTCAGGTTCATTCAGAAATTGTAGAATATATATTGTGAGGTTCTCCAGAAAATAGGTCAGTTGCTACCTGCTGTTTTAAAACTATGATAACTTCTTTTCAGTCACCACCTGGAGCCAGATTGGCAAACCCTCATGAGTGAGAACTAACATCAGCTCAAGTACTGCAGACAGGGGCTAGAACCAAGGACAATTTTTTTTTATATACTGGTTAGAAACTATTTAGTTCAAAACCTGAACAGTGTTTGTACCTGTGGTAGCAATACTAGTACCAGCTCTGTTCTGTGCCCTTCACTGCTTCTGAATTGGCAGACTTTGAGGACACTACTCATCCTGGGGTCTCAGGGTCTCTCTGATACCATAGGAGGGGATGGGGAACAGCCAATGACTGAGGGGATAGAGCCAACTCCAAATATGCTTACAATGCCATGGGAAATCTGGCACAAATGTCACTGGCACAAATATAGCTTCATCCCATCTAATTAACTTAGGCACTGTGGGAAAACAGTGACACACGTGTTTTGGCCCTTGAACAAGGACTCTGACTCCAGCTGGAGTTACACAGCCCATGCTGGGGTGTTGGTTTCATTGCTGTGTGTTGTGTATGTTGATGCATGCTGGATTATTTCTATGTGTTGCAATCACATTCTTGGCTGATAGAACAGCCTTGATCAATGTTTTAATAGGTGGCATAGTCAGAGTCAAAGTAATTTTTACTGCTGTTGAACTTTATTTAAGACTGTACTGCCAAATATTCCATAATCTAATGCTTCGACCTCCCTTGAGGAAGGTTTTATTTTTTAACTTGTTAAATTGTGAAAAGTGATTAGTGACCATAATTTATTGTTCAAATAACTGAAATGATAATTCCAAAGTCACTGTGAAAATTATAACGAAGTTTCTGGAAAACTGAATCCCAACTGTTGAAGTATAAAAACTAAAAAATACTTTAATAAATCTGCTGTGGATGTACAAACTGGAAAAAAGTTACAAGTATTGACACATCCTTACTGCAGACAGTTTGGCACTCTAAACACAGGATGGCCATGCTGTTTGGGTACTTAAAGGAAAACATGTTATAGCTAGCCCAGTCTCTCTCAATATAGGCTTATTTTCATCTTTCCCTGATGGGTGCAATTCACTGTTACTATATATGAGCACAGCTTAGAGTATAGAATATATTGTCAGTGTAAGTTATGTTAGAATAAATTCTTGCTCCTGACAGCTGGGGGTGGAACAAACCACATCTCCACTTACTGGAGTTACTGTGCTTTATTTGTTCCAGGAGAGAGCGCTTAATGCATGCAAAGGCTCAGAAACATACACCTTGCAGAGAGGCATGAGCAATTCAGAGGTGAGTTCATGACACAAGAGTCTTCATAGTACTTCATCAGCTGCTTATTTCTCCTGACAGCCCTGACAATGTATAATTGTCACACAACACTTGGACAAAATGTTCCTAACCAGGATACCTCCATCCAACAAACTCCCACTGTTTTACCTTGTTCCAAGCAGCTCACTCTGACATTGCTCTTGCAAAAACAACTCCCTCCTCCTAAGGCTTGTTTTGAACCTCTCCTGTTTAGAAAAGGTTTTGGAACAAAAGTTTCCAAGGAGATAACTCTTCTCTATTTTGGTCTCTTTCAGATCATCTGTCCACAAAAAAACAACCGCTTAATCAGCAAGAAAATTCCTCTCGTAGTGCCAAACCTGTCAGCTATTCTACTTGACAGCAGGGTGAATAATGCAGGAAGAGATAATATTGAGATGGGTCTGTCAAACACTACCCCACAGAATGCAACAGCAACAAAAGGTCTCTGTCTTGAACTATATTCAGCTCCAGCCATCATAAGAAAAGAAAAAATATCACTAGTTGTTCCATAGAGAAATGCTATTTTTCATGTAAAATTGTCCCTTCTCAGAGTAAAGCTGTGCTCTCTGCTGGTATCATCTGAAGAATGAGTTCACTGCAGGAAAGCAGAGACACCACAAAGCTTTCCGCTTAAATATATAGATCAAAAAGCCGTTTTTATTATACATATATATATTTTTAGAATACTGAGCTGTAAATGTAGATCTGCCTTTCTCTCACACATCAAATATTGCCTGTTGCTTTTGACAGAACAAGTCCCTCCTGGTAATCACATTGCTTTGTGCCACCAGGAATAACTGCATTTTTATAATTTGCTAAGAAAAGGAGATATGTTTTAAAAAGGCTATGTTGCCAGGAACGTGTGAATAATTCCTATATATATAACTTCCTTTACCTTTCCAATGTGTATTTGCCCTATTTAAGTGTTAAAATTTGTGTCAAGAAAAGATTTTCTGTATTTCTCATGCCTTCAGGTACAAAAGTTGAGACATCAGAAATCAATTCACTTGTAGCAACATCTGCATTTCCAAGCACTTTAGTTCTGATCAGACTTATGGGCAGAATAAATTGTTCCATAACTTCAACAAAAAATTCCTACAGATAGCTTGGAAAAGTCAAATATGTGTAATAATTTATGCCAAAATCTTCCTAGGAACAATGATGTATTAACAAGAGGCAAAGTAATTAGTAAGTGCTCTCAAGTCAGTCTTCAGTTCCAGTCTCCTGCAGTGGCTGACATACATATAATATTTTCTTGTTGTTCAATTCAAGGGACTAATTTGCTCATCTTAAAGTTATTTTAGATCACCCAGGCTCTGAGATTAGAAAATCAAGCTCCTTTTGCACGACTCCTTTATCTGGTTCAACTGCAGGCAAAGACAGCAGTCAGCAGAACTCCCCACCACAGGCTCTTAAGCACAGACCACAGCCAATGCGCCTTGCACAAGCAGTGACAGGTAAGGCACCATTTCCAGTCTGAGCTGGAAATATTCACCTTGGCCAGATCTTAGTGATGAAATTGTTTAAAAATTGGACAATTAAGGTATTTCTAAATTTTGTGCACATTTTCAGGTACTTAGAGTAAAAACTGGTTCTAACTTGATACAAATGTCTCAGGAGTCTCTTTGTGTATAGCTGCTCCTCTGTTCTTGGAAGTTTGGGCACTGACCACTAAGAACACCGGTTTGTTCTTTTCTTCCAGGGTCACTGTGAGGCTGAGAACAGTTCTGAAAAGACCATAACAAAAATACAAAAAATATAGCACACATTGAATGTGAAATACATTAGTTGTTTAGGTCTGGAATTTTTTTTTTTTTTTTGCAATCATAAGCTGTGTATTGCATACCTCTGCAAAAGTAGCTATTAACTACAGAAACAGTTGATAGAGGACCTTTCATTCCTCACTTACATGGTCTCAGGTCTTCCTGCAGAACAGAGGCAGAAAGGGTCAGCTTTTGATTTGTGAAGACTCTTTGCCTGTGGGTGAAGCTTTGTGAGGTTTTTTTTGCTAACTTTTTGCAAATTGGCCTAAACCAGTTCTCAACCTAGCTGGCCTTCCTTCTCCATGGCTATTTACTTGAGTGATGCCATAATTTCTGGATAAATCAATGGACTAGACCATGCAGGAAAAGTTCATCACAGAACTCTCCTGGCAACAATCAGAATTCAGAATGACAGAGGCATGTTCTCCTAAGTGACATGGCTTTTGGTTATTAAATTTTTCTTGGTGTTTGGTATTTATGGTGCACTAAAAACCTGAATGTCAGTACTAGGTATTCTAATCACCTTGTGAAAAGAAACAGAACGCAAAGCTCTTGACCATTTTGTCGAGGGAATTACTTTTGTTATTAGTTTGGCTTTAATGTATATTCATTTTCCCAGTTTCACTCTACATGTTTCACTCTTACTACCCTGAAGTACCAGTTATCTGTCCTTCCACCTTCACAGGAGAAAGTTTTCTCATCTCTGCCCAACCAAGCTGCTTGGCATAATGTTAAATACAGATGCCAGATGAATTGGGCAAGACCTGAAAACCTCCCCTCACATCATCTAAGCACTCAGTGGTTTAGAAACACCTATTTGCTGTAATCTGATCTTCGTGAGTTTCAAACACAAGATGAAAATACTTTTGGACTAGTTTCAAACATAGAATGCAAACAAACTAACTCCTCCTCCTTCCTTCCTTTACTGAGTTTATATTTCTGGTGTTGATGCTACCACTTGCTAACAACTTCTGGAAGAAAAAAGCACTTTGTTCATCTCATTTTCTTTTCACTGCAGATCCTTGCTGCAGAGGAAACTGCTGTCGAATACTCACGTGCCAGAGACAGACCATACTGAAGTGCATGACAGAAGGACGCCTCAACCACATCCTCGATGTGCTTCGCTCCCAGCAAACACTGTCACGGA
This sequence comes from Grantiella picta, assembly GCA_013397955.1. Taxonomy (NCBI): domain Eukaryota; kingdom Metazoa; phylum Chordata; class Aves; order Passeriformes; family Meliphagidae; genus Grantiella; species Grantiella picta. The sequence continues at coordinate 49,120 of VZRM01008820.1, read as the reverse complement.
TGGATTACGAAACTATCACCTCTTACCCCACCCTGACTGGGCGTGCTCGGGCACTGCTGGACACTTGTCTGTGCCTCGGGGAGAGGGCAGCACAGGCTGTAGTGACTGTACTTTCAGTGAACAAATGTAGTCCTCTGGGACAAGTCATTCACTGCCCAGACTGTCCTTCTAAGGTAAACAGGTCATTTTTGTGACTTTTTCTTACAGTCTGTTGTATGCATCTGAGCTCTACTAATTTGTAATACCAAAGATTCATGTTAACTTCTCAGAACCTATTGACTAAAGTCAATTATTCCTGCAGCCCATGATTTTAGTCCAGTAGTGGAAAAAGCTAATTGGATTAAAAAGTCAAGTCAACCAGTGCCAACAGAAATTGCCAAGACTGGTATAACAAATTCTTATTTTGGACCTCAGAGATAGGAGAAGTGCAATATGTGTTAGCAAACACAGTTCAAGTGAAATGACACCTTATTTCCTTGATTTTTTTAGAAGGAAGGAAAATAAATCTTGACTTTTTGGAGGTCACTGTGGAAGAATGGCTATTTGTAGATCCTTTCGAATAAGGATAACGAACAACAGAGTACTGGATGAGGAGAAAAAACTTACTGCCTTTCACTGAGCTCACATCTGAGCCAGCTGTTAGAGAGAAAAGCTTCAGAGAATCAAGAAATATTTCTTCAGTAGAGCTTGGAAGTTTTATATTTTGCACATAAATGACTTTATATTATGCACATAAATGACTTTATATTATGCACATAAATGACTTTATATTCCTCACAAATGGTCATATGCTCTGAAAATGTAGCAGTACTTACAGCACTACTTTGGAGACGTGGGACCTGGAGTACTCATTAAATGGAAAAACGTGAATAGCTTACATTGAGGTATCTCTCTAAACATGTCTGCAGTTCAAATGTAAAATTAAACCAGGCAGAAGAGGTGCCAAGCTGACCATTTTGAAATAGTGGTTCTGCTGAACTGTTGTCATGGTTGTACTCAAATGGGAGACAGCCTGGGAATGCTGGGAGGCTTTCTTGCTCTGGCCTGAATTTACCCACAGTCACAGATGCTTTGCAGCGTCCTGCTGCTGCTTGAACTCATCGTCAGGTCATGCACCCTTTGAGTTCACATGGTTAGCCAGCCTGTCCAGTACAGCAGCACAGAAACATTGCTGTTATCAAAATGTTCTCAGGCACAAGTAAGTCGAGTAAGATGATAAGTGGTACAGCAGGGAGTGAAAGCAACAAACCAGCCACTAACGAGCAGCAGACACTTGTGTACAGAAGGCAAACAAGCCCATGGCAAGCACAGGAGCCTGTCAATAGCTAAACAGCAACAGCAGCTGTGAATGTGATTCAGCACAGTCCAGTCAAACCTGCTGTTACCTTGAACCCTTCAAGCCTCACACTGGGTGCCGAAAAGAACATTTACGATTTAATCCCAGTGGACAACTACGCTCTACAGAACAGTAAAGTGAGAAAACTCATGGGCTGAGATACACACTCTTTAACAGATAAAGCAAAAGCTGCACACAAACAAAGGAAAACAAGGAATTCATTCAACACTTCCCATGGGCAGGCAGATGTTCAGCCATCTCCAGGAATGCAAGGCTCCATCCCACATAATGGTTACCTAAAAAGACAAATGCCAACCCTCCAAATATCCCCCCCGCCTTCCTCCTTCTTCTCCAGTTGAGCATGATGCTACAAGGACTGGAATACCCCTTTGGCCAGTTGAGGTCAGCTGTCCCAGCTTGTCCTCTCCCAGCTCCTTGTGCACCCCCAGCCTCCTCCCTGGTGGGGTGGGGTGAGGAGCAGAAAGGCCTTGGCTCTGTGTAAGCTCTGCTTAGCAATAACAAAACATCCCTGAACTATCATCACTTTTCAGTACAAATTCAAAACACAGCCTCATGCTAGCTCCTATGGAGAAAATTAATGCTAACCCAGCATAATTTGAAAGGAAAATACTAAAATTACTTTCATTAAAATGGAAATAATGATATAAGGTGCTGCATTTTTAAAGGCCCGGTGGGATTTCATTTTATTAAGCCTCATGGCACCAGATTACTTGAGAACCTGTTAGACAATGTACAGGTATTTCAAATGCGAAGCCACATTTCCTGATGTTGCTTTTGTTTTCTCTGCAGTTTCAAAGTTCCCATTGAATTCAGTAGTTTGGCTGATAGCATTTTTAAATACTGTAATGATGTGTTATCTAGGCACACTTAAGAGATAAGAAATTTGTTACATCAGAATTTCCAGCTACAGTGCTGCTGGAACAATAAACATAATTTTTTTTTTTTACATAACTTCATTAACCTTTGAGGCGGCCTTAAATTAAAATGTTGTTACAATTAAAATCAATGTCTATCAGAATATGTTGACAATAGTTTTGCTTACTAAAGGAGCTAAACGTCTATTTCACAGTTGAATTCTTTCTCAAGCTACAATTTAAATGGGAGATTTCAACAATCTCCTAAAAAAGGATGCCTTGCTTGTGAGAAGAACTGCTGTCACGGTGTTTTGCCTGTTTAGAAGGCATAAAATACTCAGTAAAACAGACAAACATTCACCTGCAGGAAACACAGACTTCTAGAAAAGAAACTGGCAATACTGTTGAAACTTAACATCAGCTTTCAAAACTATTCCATTTAGTTGTTCTGCTGGATACTTTATACTCTTGTGAAAGATGTCCTCACTGGCAGGCTATGCTGAATTTTTGTCATTTTGTTTTCGACACAGAAACAGTTTTGTCTCTTTTCTAGCAGCAGATGCCTGCTTGACAATGTAATTTGATGCCAAACCTAAGCCCAGTCTTAACTGTTAATAGAACTGGCAACAAAATAGTGGGAGCCCAACTTAACTGTTTGTCCAATGTGGTATTTTTGAAGGGCTGCTACACATTTATTGAAATGAAACTGTCGTTGATATAAAAAGTTTTGATACCAAACTAAAATACAGTGACCTGGACCCAGCATCATTTTTTCCCACCAAGAATACATACTCTTGTAAGGTCTGTAATGTGTTGGCTGTGTACCAATGTCTCATGTTGATCACTGGTGTGAAATATCAAACTGCTGAAAGCTTATGGTATTTTGGAACTGCCCAAGCTTGCTCATTAGCTAAGATTTTTATTGTCCTCACCTCTGTTTTCTGCAGTTGCCTTGATATTATGAAACAATGTAGAATAAATGGCACTGAACAGGAGTAAAGATAGAAGAATCAAACTGTTCTTTAGTATCTATGGGAAGAAACAAGGCTTGAATGTGGAAGAACAACAGGAGTTGCAGGAAGGAAATATAAAACATGGGTATCTCTAGAAAACAGCAAGGGGAATAATAAAATGACACTTCAGGACTGATCATACAAAGGTATCAGTAAAATGATTGCAGTTACTCAGAAAAGACAAAACTAGAATTATTAGATGTTAAAAATGACAAGATGCACAGATTTTATGAAGTTACTCAAATTTATTAAAGGAATGGTAAGCAGAGTAGGCAGATGTTTATTTTTCTGATGTATTCAAATGTATTTTTCTTCTTGACACTGGTTGCAGCTATCTTTTGCTGATTTGCAAAAAGATGACTGTCCCTTGCCCTCTGTCCTATCTACACCACACTTTTATCTGAGATGTGATAGTTTCAGCAATGTAAGAATGTCTGCACTAGAATTTGTTTGAAGTTGATTTGTGGAAAATTAATCTGAGGTACTGGAACAAAATGTTTAAGAGATTAGTCCTTCCAGTAGAGAGCAAGGCAAACAAAGCTATAAATACCAGTCAGAAATTGTTACCCGTGCCTGTTAAAAACAGTTCCAGAGAACATCAGAGGAAGATAGCAAGTGCATATTCATAAAATAGTAATCTACAACATTTCAGAAAATGCATTGATGGACTGACTGCTAACATACACAGAAGAATTTTACACCACTGAAGTCTAAAATGTACAAAACCTAAAGCACTAATGAAAACATTCCAAATCTCAAGGGTTGTTATTTTATTGTTTCAAGTCTGAATCCTACGTAACCTTGTAACATTTTCGAGGTTATTTTCAAGGTTCATTTTCATTGCCTCCGGAAATCTTGCCTTGCGCTATATTCTCTGTTCCTTTCCTGCACACAGCACCCCCCTTCCCTCCTCTGCAAAATACTTCACTGGTGCTCAAAAACCCCTAGCACAGTTTAATTTTTTTCCTTTTCTAGAGAAGTAATCCCTTCATTGCTTGCCTGGAACTACATTCCCTTAACTGAGCACATGGTTGACTTGACAGATGGTATGTCAGCTGAGTTAAACAAAACTACTGGATTTTGAAGGTAAGTCCACCATAAATTAAACTACCTGACAAGGTCAGAAAAGAACATATTTAATGAGTTATTTGGGATACACTAAAGTCAGCATAGCTGCAAGAACATACTAACTGTTCAGCATTTTGCTTAACCTCAGCATGACTAAAATGGTGGATAAGAAGCTCAGACATACTATTTCCACCTCTTGTGCTGACACAACAACTTTGTGATCAGTATTTTTTTGTTATTTCCTGCCTCTATTTCTCTTCACCAAGAATAAATGCCAGGTAACATTACAGAAATCTATACCCTCAAACTGCCATTTTCAACTGGCCTTTAAAGCTGACCTTTCTTCTTTCAGAGAAGACATGCATCAGTTGAAGAACTTCTGGACTCATTCAACCAAAATGAATTAAATGGCAGTGATTTAGAATAAAAACTTATTCACCCCTTGAAATGTGATAACATTCCAAAGTATCTCAGTATCTATTTCCAACTGCTGTACTTGAACTTTTCACAAGCAAAAGCAATATTCATACAAGCAGAAAGCATGCCTGAATTTCACCCTCTCAGAAGTTACCTGGCTGTACTCCAAAAAGTTGTTAAATTAGTACTTTCTTTAGATTTCGAGAAAAAAGTGCCATATTAGTTAACAGAATGACTACTAACATTAAATTTTTTGTCCTTTGACCAAAAAGGGCCCAAAGCTTTTTTTCAGTTCATTAGAATGTTATCTGGTGGGGGAAGAAAATGAGAACAGTGACTAGGGAATGCACCTGAAAAATAGAAAAAAAACCCCAACTGTATAAGACTTCCGACCTTGTAACAGCTGCAGAATAAGTTCCCAAGAAAGTTGTCTTTATGCCACTCCCATGTGCTGTGATAGCCTCCTGGAAGGTGAACCCAGTGAGGTGAGTGCCTGCCCTGCTCACAGTGTGTGCAAGGTGCCAAAGAAACCATTGTTTGCCATTCCATGCAGGGAATGCTTTAGCTGGAGAACAGTGTTCAGCTCTGAGCATGGACTGAGGAGAACCCAGAAGACAGGAAAGCTGATAAGCGATGAGGAAACCTGATGTTACGGACAAGCTGATAAAACTGTGTACGTTGGTCTAGCAAATAGGGGATGAAGGGCACAAGAAGAGTCTGGAGCAGAGGCAGTGAACATGCAGTGAGGAAACAGAGTACCTGGGCTGTTCTTGTGCTTTGCCATTCTGGACTAGCTTTCAAGCAGGGGCTTAAAAAAGATTTAAGGGCCATCATGAAGACAGGCTCCTTCCCCACACCCAGAGAAATTAGCAATATTCAGGGAACTTTCTTTTACCTGATCAAAGGTTCTTTAGGTGACAAAATTAATGTAAACAACAGTGATTTGCTAAGCCTTTTATCTCAGCCCGTTCAGTTTATTTATGCAAACTATAAACACTTAAAGTGATTTAAGGGAAAAACTAACGTATTTTTGCTGGGAGCTATTTAACATGAATATTTATAACTACCCTGTAACTCAATCACTATTTATTCCACTAACACCTACCTGTGAAGTCATGGGCCTGTTAGCAAGCCAGCTGTCAGGACGATGGAACAGAGATAATTTGAATTAAAGAGCCCCAGAGATTATTTCCACCCTTTAGAAATAGTGTTTCTTTGAATTCTAAAAAGAAAAGAAGGATCTCCTACATTTCTGCTTCTCCGCAGATCATGGTTGGTCATCTTCTCTCAAACATAATGAAAAATTTTCCATTTTTATTAAAATGCAATCTTTTTCAAGCAAGATTTCTGTCAATTAATTAAATGTCTGCTGAGAGAGCCAATTCGTAATAATGTATTTTCTTCCCTCTTTTTGAATGAAACCTCAGGAACATTAAAAAAATCTCTTATGGCACAGAACGTTAAAATGAAATGAAATAGGAAAAAATGAGGTTATTACTTGTGCTGAACTGATATGACCTCACACAGAAATTTGATTGTTTTTCTGATAGACTGCATGTCCCAGACAGGTTTTACTAAACCCTTTATGAGACTAAAAGATTTACAGCCAAAGCAATATTTCAACTCAGGGAAGCTTTCTGCAAAACAAGGCATTCCTCTGCTCTCCTCCCTTCTGCTCTGACTCCTGCAGAGCTGGTTCCAATGAAGTGGGGCAACTCTGGCTAAAACCTTTTCTCTCCACTGAAATCGATCATATGCTGGTATTCAAACCTGCAGATTTATTTGTTTATCAAAAAGTCTCACGTAGTAGGAAATTCATCAAATGCACAAGAGAGGAGAGATTTGAATGCTGTTTTACATCATCTTTCAGAACTAAAATTACATTTAATTTCTATGTGGTACATAATTGCATTTTAACTCCTCAGCTCTTGCATTTTAATGTGTTTAGTAAGAATTTTCTCCTCTATTCCATTTACTAACATATCAATATAGCAATTTAATTCATTCTTAAAATTAGAGAAGCATTTAGATTGAAAAGACCTTTAAAATCATTGAGTCTAACAGTAAACCTAACACTGCCAAGTCCACTGCCATTCTTAGTTGGTCTGAGACTATTTAATTTGGTTTAAATCAGATGGTAACTGTCAGCTTCTTCACCCAAATTAGACTCCATCAGTGAAAGCTGTCATTTCTTGTTCAGAGTTCCTTCTGTCCATCTTCAGTAGCACGAGAAGGTACACCTGGCCTGTGGCCAGACCTCTCCTGCTTGTAACAGGGCCAATTGACTGTACCAGTTACTGTGCACAGACACAGCTGCAAAGGGAAAGGTGCACTACGGGTTTGAGACTTTGAGATATGCTTGGGCATGTAGACAGGATTTTTCTTGTTTGTTTTTTCAGCTGGGTATTTAATCACAGATGTTTTTCTTGGACAAAGGAAGCCTTTTTACAGAGCAAAATAAAAGGCAATTATCAGGATTTCACAGTTGTAATTTCACTGTATGCTATATGTTGTATTTAACTCCAACAGCATGCAATGTAGCTGTCTCCTGCTGGTTTCAGTACAAGTACCTAATATAAAGCTTTGGGTTTTGTTTTAAAGACGACACCTCATGGTTAGCTACAATGTATGTCATTCTAGCATAGAATAATCCAAAACAACAATTTCCCTACTGATACAACACTTCAGTAAGAAAATCTGTCCTTTGAAGAAAGGACAAATACAGAGTTGTTCATGTAGCGTGACACTGAGCAACCTACTTGACCAAGTGACTGATGTGTGGCATGAGGACACTTGCAGGACTCCAACCACAAAGTTTCTTGCATGAGATGACACTGACAACCCATCCTAACATATATATATATATATAACTTGGCCAAGTCCTTTAGTTTCAACATAAGCTGAGGTCTTCCACATTTTTATATACTAGTGACACTGAGGTAAAAATAACTCACTGACCTCCACGAGTGTAATATGACACACATAACCACGAGGTTTAGTTTCCTTTATCCTCCTGCCTAAGCTCTGACACTAAAGCCCAAGTGTTTGCTCTCACTCCACTTACTTTTCCAGACTCATGAAAAACTAAAGACAACGTCACCAACGCTCATAAGTGATCATGTCTCATTAAATCAACATTACTGGTATTCAGAATGCTCTTAGCTAATGAAATTTTTTCATTAAAATTTAAAGCTAATTTTTTCAACTTTGAAAAAATAGTACTAAAAAAACCAGCAGTAAACTTTAACAAAAGTAAACACTTTCTTCTGGAACTAAAGTACACCCGTAAGTGTCTGTAGCACAGCTTTCAGTGTTTTCAAAAGTTTGATTTATGGCACTTCACAGTATGTGACTGGGAAGCTGAAAAGGCTTTTCATAGTTCTGGGGATCTTGCATAACTTGGGAAACTCCTGGTAGTTCTTAATTAGTCCACTACAATTTGCTCTGTGGGACACTGTACACACCAAGTAATCAAGAGCCAAGGGGGGAACAAAGGGGCAAAGTGCAAAACACTCACAAATAGCCTGCTGAGAAATCATTTCTCAAAAGTTAGCAAAGTCAAGCATCATTTTAATTTTAGGGCTGGATGCCATCTAATATTAGCAAAGAATGGATTTGAAATTGGAACAGCAATGCTGGCAGACAAAAGACTAAATCCATTAATATTTTACTGCAAAGGCAAATGGACTAGCAATAAACCTTTAAAGACTCTCTTAGCATTAAGATATTTTACATATCAATTTCAAGGCGTACTTTTAAAAAGTGAGACATTCTGAAAATCTTCCTCATGGAACATGCAGTCTTTGGCAAGAACTGAGTGAAAATTTCAAAGGTGTCCTGATCTTGTATTTGTGAAACAACATGGACTTTCTTTTAAAAGGTTTGCTATACAAACTTCTGAACTTTATTAAAGGTCCAAGCTTATTTGTATTGCATAAAAATTTCAGGGTAATTCAGTAATTAAGAGAAAAGTAACAGGAGGGCATTAAAGGAAAGATGGAAGAGTGGGATCAGCACTGATGAGGCTGTACTGTAACATTCTGGACTCAAAGTAGCTCTGCTAAGAAACATCAGGTTGTATTTAAATGGCAAAGTTTGGACTCAGCATGATAATACAAATAAAATGATGACATTGGCCTCAGCCTCTAGTAACTAGCTGCTTGAAAACAGAGTATCAATGTAACTACTGCTGAGTATGATCAGAATCTTTCAAGCTTCCATACCCCTGCTTTTAATCAGAGCGAGAGAGAGAGACAGAGAGAGAGAGAGAGAGAGAGAGAGAGAGTCAGGCACCACAAGTATATCAAAAAAGGACTGACAAAAATACAGGGGGATCTATAACACGAAGGAACTTTGCTGTTTTGAAGAAAGTCTGAGCAGTCATATTAGAGGGTCAGAGTTACATAAGATGAAGAAAATACCCAACCCAACAGATGTCTTTTAAACTGTCTCATCCAGAAGAAATTTATTTAAATGCTGTCGAGCTGGGTTACCAACATTGTAACTAAGGACTTCATATTCTTCAATCATAGTACCCACACACTAATTTGGGACCTGAAACAAGAAAAAAACACTTATTCTTAAGATGCTATTTTTTACAGCCACAAATCCCCCTTAGTTTGTTTTTATACATAATCACTTTTAATAGCCTTCAAAATAGACATGCACAAAGAATATTATCTTTAAAAATCCCTGCAGCATTACAAGACTTGGTGAAACAATGATTCAAACTCCTATCTTGTTTTCCAGGAAAATGAAGACTGTGATTCACTCACTCTCATTAATAAATAGCCAGATGCTCATGAAGTTAATTCAACATAGATAAGACAATTTGTATAAACAAAGGGTAGGGTCTCAAAGCCGAATGATTTAGTTGTCTAAAACATTAAGTCAAACCATCTGTTTTGAAACAAGTGTATGTACAAGGGACTACTTTTTCCAAATAAGCCCCCAAAGCTGACCGGGAAAAACTTGATGTATTGCACATTCCCCTTGTAATAGAGAAGATTATACGAGCAAAAGAAATGTAAAATTAAAATAGAAAGTTTGTGACATTAATCAAAATAGTGATAAAAAAGTGCTATAAATCTTTGAAGTTTATCTAAAGACAGGGATATTTTTGCTGTTGTTTCTTTGCCCTCCAAGCAAAGTTAACATTTGAAAACCTGTCCGTGTTTTAGAAGATATTTATTCCCACTTCTACTTTGCAGCATGGACAGCACTGAACAAAACCAGCTTGGAATTGTGTGCAACAAAGATATGTATAAACAAGTAAAAAATTTTGGTGAGAGTAGATGAGGCAGTGAAAAGAAAAAGGTACCTGAAAGGCAACAGAACCAGATAGGAGAAGTAAAATTAAATGATGGGATGTCAAAGCTTATTTTACAGTCTGTTTTAAAAAACCTTCAGTATAGAGAAGCTAAGTTTTCCAAAAAAGAAGGACTAACGTTAATCTTCAGAGTATTTAAATAACTGCAGTTGGACAAGACAGAGACATCCCACACTTTCTGCTCCATAAAGGGATATTTTCTACCTCCTCCTCTGCTCCTAGCTTACTCCACATTTATACTTTTGTGATAATAATGGTAAGAAAACTAACCGTCACAAAAGTATTGTTTTCTGCCAGCTTAGTGAGCAGAATTGCCTTTCAGAGGGGGCTGGGCAAGTACCAGAGCCAGTCAAATGCTGAAGGCCACTGGAGTAGGAGGAGACATGCAGCTAGAAGCCAGGGAAGATAAATATAGAAGCCTAAATTTAGACCTTTTCTTTTAATTGCACAACACTTTGGTGAGTGTAGTCACTCTCATTTTTAAGTCACACTTACTCTACTTAAATCACCTACAGCAGAAATTTGTATGATGGAATGAGGAAGGTAAAAAGAAGGGGCAAAGGACCAGTAAATTTGTTTTTGTAAACAAAGTCACTCAGCTTTAACCAAAGAAAAAAAAACAGGTTCACTTACACTTATTTTTGAACTGTTTCAGTTTCTCTCCTGAAAGACTACAGAATACGTGGTTGACACTATGCTGGTTGTTTGAAATGATGAAAGTTGAAAAACTACAAAAAATAATCTCTGCTTTTAAGTATTTATAAAATTTGTCATTTGCTGGGATCTGGCTAAAGTCACAGATTTACTGTCCTGAATAATTTCATGACCCCTATTAATAACTCCAGTGTCCACCGAATGTACATCTCAAAAGAAGCATCAAAGTGGTCCCAGGACTCACTCTATATGGTACAATTTCAAAAGGAACCAGCAAAAACCATCAAACACATGGCTGGAAGCAACACCTCCATCACTGTCAATAGCATAAGTTCTAAGTTGCAATGAGTAGTACTTATAGATGCACAACGCCTCTTCAATGCTGACCCTTAAGGAGCTCAGTACATGGTCATTCTTTCATGAATCAAGTGCATGAGCAACACATTCTTGGGGGACTTCTGCTGCAAGGATATGCTTAAACTCACCCTGCACACCAGATTGAACTTGTGAACAAGCACAAAGCTGAGGTATAAGGTTCCAAATTCACTTAGATTTAACAGCAATTTTTACCTTGGTTTTGTCATGTTCTAAAACCATTTAATGAATATCGTGTGGATTCGGTTTCCTGTAATCTGATGCTATTTCAATTTGGTTTGTTTAGGGGTATTTAATCAGTTTATTCTTCAATCTTCTTGAGCTGAATTACATTTTCTAAGATGTATCTAAGTGGCAATATTAGTCAAACACAAAAAAGCAAATAGGGCAAAACTCACAGACTTAAAACAAAACTCAATCTGACTTTGTTCTCATTAGCTAAAGGAGATAAGATCTTGATTAAATTAGTATCACATAAAATCCTAGTGGAAACAAAATCTTTTTTAGCTTTTTTCGTCTGCTAGCATTTAGAGAACACACAGCCCTGTATAAACATAACTTACCAGTGGCCATTTATGGAGCATCAGGGATGAGCCATACAATTTATGTAATCTGTAACAGGAGAAGAAATGAAGTAAGGGTCCAGACTTATATTTCACTTCCAGAGTGAAAAAAATGAAAAAGTAAAGTGAAAAATGCAAAAAGTAATTTATAAAATATGAACCATACCAAAATGGACAAAGATATCTGTCAGGATGATTATTCTGAAGTTTGCTTCTGCTCACTTGCAAACATTCTAGGAGCATTGTCTAGCCTTATGATGCTGTCCTAACTTGGATCTCTCATACCAATCTGTCCAGTGTTCTAAGTTTTCATAATTCAGAAGGTGAACTTCTATTTTGAAAGCCACAAATGGGCATTTTTTAAATGAATATTTTTCAAGGTTCTAGAGTAAAATGTCATTCTCTACATTTCCAGTATATGCCTAATAATTTGTTTCCTATGTCTCTTCAGTTCTCATCTATTTCTTAAGAAATTGTTCATAAAGGCAATTTTATAATTAGCTCGCATTTTATGAGTCCGTTTTTTTGAGGAGTGAATGCTGTCTTCAGTAGATTCAATCATGAGTTTAAAAGGCAGTCTAGCAACTGAAATCAGCTGCACCTTTTACATTCACACTCAATCCACTTTTTGAATAATGTGCAAGACAACTGTTGCTAACACCCATCTACCTGAAAATCCTGTACCACAGAACATGGAGCACTAGCATATTAACAGCAATGACTAAACACTACTAGCATCTAATGACTGCTTTCTGGTTCAAATTATCTTTGTAACAATAATCAGTTTCATATTGTAAGAATTTGATTACATTCTGGGGATGTCATCTGTGTTTTTTATCTTCTGTCAGTGCTGTATAAGTAGCTTAAAAACAAAGAAGTCGCCTATCAGGGCTGTTAAGCTCCCAGAAGGCAGCAGACTGGTTTTGTTTGCTGCTTTGCAACACTGTCGGTAGCTTTAGCAGGTAATAGATTTACTACAGTTTGTGTTTGACAAAAACCAAACAAAGGGCTGAGACAAAGATAATTAAAGAGCTGAGGTGATCAGGCTCCTGCAAATGAGAGCTTGTTTTCCTATAGTGCTTTATAGTTTAGAAATAAAGTCTAATGTGGTTATCTTCCCTATGTGCACTTAAAACGCCAACTTCTAATTAAAAAAGAAAAAACTTTCTTAATTAATTTTTATCCAAATACAATGTAATGAATATCTGGAGATATCAATGAGGGCAGCAGTTGCCTGGTAGCCTGACAGTCTCTATGACAGTGAAGGAAAACAACTCGATAAAACACACAACCTTTGAAAGAGGAAGTAGGTTGGAAATCAGAAATGTAAGGCTGGTGGCAATAGAACCAGACTCCACTATTGCATTCATAAGCCCATTTACGGGTATTACCGTGCACGGTTTGCCTTTCCCTCTTCTTTTACAGCCCTATAATTTTTATTTGCTCCTAAGGTTTTTACCCTCTTGAAAAACTTCACCATTGACCTATCTGTTTGAGATGGCAGATAATAACCATGGACTAGGGGAGAGAGGGGTAATTAAACTGTTTCGAGTGAGGCAATGACTATCCTGTCTCCTGAGCCCTGTTGTCTTTCCAGGCACTGACCATCCCTTTCTTCCCAGGGAGTAGCAAAAAAGGCAATAAAATAACATTACAAGGGGGCTGTGGACTGGGGTTCACTGGCTCAAGCAGGATAAAACTATTAGCCTGCTGGAGGAAGACAAGAAAGCTTTCATTGCACTACCCCAGATAAATCTGCTGAACGGCCAATTCCGTCCTATTATATTCAGGCACCACGAGCCACTCTTAATCACGATTCTGAGAGGTCCATGACATGTATTTTAACGCAGCCAAATTCTGGGGGTAGCCCTGCCCCTTTTGGGAGCACACCAACGGTAAAGGTTCCATCTTCATTCCCATATCCACTGGCGCTTACGACCTATGCAGCAGAAACCCGAAATACCACCAGATTTCAGTGTTTCCACCCTGCCAGGCCCCTGAGTGGCTGAGGGTCTCTCGGGTGTTAGTCATGCGGGTGTAACTCATGGGGATGTAACTCATACGCGTGTAACTTTGTGCAGCGGCGCCGGCCGGGGCTCCGCGGCAGCTCAGGGTCCCCGCGGCCCTCAGGGCGCGCTGAGTGAGGGCAGCGCTGGGAAAGGCGCCGCTCCTCCCGTACCGTCAGCGCTAAGGCTCTTCATCTTGCTCCTGAGGGGAAGGCGGAGGCTGGTCCCCCGCTCCGGCTGCGGCGGGGGAGGCGATCGAGGCTCTTCTCACCCACCGGTAACGGAGTGGCCGGCGGAGGTGCGAACTGCGCGGCCCAGGTGCTACTTCCGGCCCTGCAAACACCTGCCTTCGCACCAGCACGCGGCCCACACCCTGCGGAGCCGGTGGGTTTCTTACACCCTCGGCAGCATGCCCCCGATACCCTCCTTCTGGAGGGCGGGGTGGGGCTGGAGGCAGTGACGGAGGCGGTGATCCCGCGGCGGGGCGGGGCGGCGGGGCCGCCATCGCGCGTTGAGTGGCAACGGGCGAGCAGCNCCTGTCCTGCAGCATCTGGGGCGGCGGCCTTGGCCACCCGCGCGGCTGCGAGCGTGCGGTGGGAGCGTGATGAATGCCGTGTGTTTCCGTGGTGTCTTTAAAGGCTGCCCTGATAGTCACCATCTGAGGCGGGCGCCTGCAGCCGCTTCCTTCCCGGGGCTGCCCAGGAGGCTTGAAATCTGTTTGGACCGCGCTTTTTTTATGAGGAGAAAGAGGGTCACCACCGCTTGCGGAAGGCGGAGCGGCCCCCGACAGTGGCAGTGACAGCTCTGGAAATGACCCTCCCTCTGCCGCGGGACCGCCTCAGGGTCTCGGGCCGACGGCGACAGCCCCTGAAGTCGCGCTTATGGCGACTCGAGGGTGGCTCGGGAGCCACGTGTGCCCTTAGCAGCCGGCGGGGATGTGGCTGCTGCTCGGCAGGATTGAGCAGGGAGCTTTGCGGTGGTGGCCGCAGTGTGACTGCTCTGGTAGCGAGCTGTCGCACGGCACTGGAATGGACTTAGTGAGCTCCGCAGGCCAGCACGCCTTTGCTCGCTGGCGTTTGGCAGTGATCTTGATTGTTTATGTCTTTTTAAGGCAAGAGTATTGAGTACAATATGATCTGGCTCTAAGGTGCACCCAAAGAGTACACATGGGTGTAGGTCTGGAGGTACACATGTGCCTTTTGGCATTATTTTCCTCCCTTTTGGGAGGTTTCCACTTTGCTGCTCCAGCATGAAAAGGGTGGTGAATTACTTCACAAACTCTACTGTTGTCCCTTCTTTCATTACCTGGGGCTTATTGTATAAATTTCACCAGATGTTCCTCTCATTACAGCAGCTTCGTGCACTCCCAACCTAAATCAAGACTGCCTACCACAAGTTCCCTGTTGTGAGCTTGCTTCCGTTTTTTTCCTTTGAAATATGAAAAGAATGAAAATATGAAAAAAAAAGAAAATATTACTTAGTGCCACACCGATAAACTATCACGTGAAAAAATGGACCTAGTAACTTCTCTTTCATACCTTTTTACATGATAACTGTACTTTGTCCTTTTTTAAAAAACGGATGTTAAAACCAATTCTGTTTGATCAAAACTTTGTGGTTTTTTGGTTTGGTTTTTTTTTTTGTTGTGCTAAAGATGATGTGTTTGCATATGCAAGCAGAAAATACTTGGTTGAACAGATTAGATCTTTACATTGGAAATTGTTTTTCTTACAAAGGCTTCCTGTCTGTTAAGCATATGTAGGGTAGGGCAATCATTCTTCTCTCATCAAAACAGAAAAACACATCCTAGACATACTCTAAGCTTTTCCCATGTAGGTGTGGGGCTCCTAAATATATACATTGTAATGAATAAGCATTTCTGGGACTTGCAGCCTTTGCTCTATTGGTGCTTAACTCCCTGAAGACTGATGCTCTTTGCCTGTATAGAGCAATTTTGAATCTTCCTCATAGGGCCAATCATTATGTTCCGAAATAGGAGTCTTACATCTGGTGTATGTGAATAGCCAAAATGTGTATGTAAAGCTGTGTTACAACAAGAGTTGTTTTATGGAATCAACAGCTATGGAAGACTGAGGCAAGGACACTAGAAATCTTGGCTAATGAGCAGGTATTATATAAAACCACAGCAAAACACAGTAAGCTTTTAGCAGTTTGGTACTTTACCTTGGTCGTTAACACACTTGCAGGTTCATCCCAGGTCAAACAACTGACAACTGTTCTGCTCAGTAGGAGAAAAGAGATCTTGGCAGATGGTTCCTCTTTCTCTCCCCATAGAGGAGGGCCACCCTGTAATGCAATGTTAGTGTATTGATAACTGCATGTTAAATTTCCTTAGCTCCTTTGGTACCTGGCCTACCTTACCAGACTGTATATTTTTGGTGAATCAGTGAAGTGATCCTAGTTTCAGGTCACTCTCTCCTGGTTTCGTATCATAGCTTTCTATCCCAACAACAGAGTCATTTTAGTAAAAAAAAAAAATCCACACATATCAGCAAAAAGATTCCTCTCAGCTGCAGTGATCAGCAAAAAAGAGTTGAAGACTTTGTATTGCACAAGGGTGAGCAATGAGGAAATCCGTGTGTTTGTTAGCTTGTGTGAAGGCAGAACTCTGCATTAGCCATAGCAGTCCTGTGGCCAGGCGATGGCAGCATTAGAGATTGTTCTAATAGTATTTTTAGCAACAGTTTATTAGGATTATTGTATGTTAGAAAATATATGCTCTTTGTTTCTGGTGCTCCTGTTCCAAGAATCTCTTCTGTTTCCACTGAAGTAATGATCTTGTGACAGAATCACGGACTTTAATGTATGTGTTTTTTCTCTGACATAGCTTCTATTTTCTGTAGTCTCTGCTTTCTCTCTTCCTTGATAAGTTTTTTCTCCAGTTGGTCAAAGCTGCAGATTCTGGTTCCACTTAAGATTAAGTGACATACTTGTAGGAAAAACCTCTCTAAATGTCAGAGACATTTTTGTAATGAGACATATGACTAAGGCAAATAAGCAATTCCTGCCCTGAAGGCTTTAAAAGTCATATAAAACAAACTAGGCTGGAGAAGAGAATGAGATACCAAATCTTCAGTGAGCTGTTTTACACACCTTCATGCAAATCCTAGTTGTCGGCAGATTCCCAAAATTGGGAATAACAAAAGCAGACTTGGAGGGGAAGAAGGAGAACTGGGGGACAAAACAGGCTGTGTTGAGAGATAGATACTGTGATTGTTCTTTCCTGGGTGCAGCAAGTAGGGCAAGAAACAGTCAAGGTCATCAGTAACAAAACTGTATAGAACTGCAGTCACGTGCTGCTAATTGAGGTGGAACGATTTGAGCAGTGATAGACTTTGCAGTTGCAGATAATTAAATGCACCTCTGAACTCCAGACCATGAGCTAAATCAGGGTTGCTCTTAGTGCAAAACTGCCTGTGTGTTAACACGTTGGGTTTGATGTGATTTGAACTGCTCAATTGACTTGATCAAGTGATCACATTGCCTGAGTATTCCAAGTAATGTGTGTGCTTCTGATCAGTTTGTACTTTGGAAGGTGTTAAGGAGGAAATGGGAGTGAGGGTTAGGATGTGTGTGTAAGAAATCATAAAGCTGCTGCCATAGTTGCCACCAAAATGATGTTTTACATTTGTGATCAATTCTTAACATATTTACCCAGTTTTATCCTTTTGCTGTAAGGCCTGAAAATAAACATGTCATCTTTTCATGTGGCAGATGGACTTCATAATAATAGCTGTACTATTCTTGTTTCTTCAACTGACATTTGTTCAGGGTGAATTGTCTTGTGAAAAACATTTGCGACTAGTGTCCTGTCCCGAGTTCTTTTGATGGAAATGAAAAGACTCCGTTTGGAGTTGAATGATATTTTTACAGGTCACAAGTGTTCTTTTAAATCCACTTCTTACAGCCAAATTAGTCCTAAAACATCTGCTTTATTTGTTCTGCTGTTTTGGACAGCTTTCTGATGATTGCATCATATTTATAATTGATTAATCGTTATATGCATTTAGAGATAACTGAACTTGTAAAGCAAACAAATAATCTTGTGAATATATAGGGCACATGTATTTTTGAAGACTACACCAATAATAGAAAGTCAGCCAGTACATGGTTGCAAATAAATTTTGCACAAGATAGATGGAAGAATAAATAACAAGAGGAACATGTAACAGCTGATGTAATAAATTTACTTTGCTTTTCTTTTGCAGTTTTTGGCACACTCATCTGAAGAAACTGTGTGAATCCCTCTTTCCTACTTAATTTGATTTTGTTGGAGGTGCCCAATCTTAATACTCAAGCTTTTAAGTTGTGAAATAGCAGTGATTATTTTCTGGAAGTTTGAAAAATTTTAGTCTAATTATAAGTATGAAATTTGATTGCTTTTGATGTATCTGTAATACTAGATGTTCACTCAGATATAAATGATAAAATGTGTATTTAGTAATTAAGCATCTTTAAAGTGTTTATTTGGAGTTTAGAGGGGAAAATTGATGATCTCATTTTGCATTATTTAAAAGAACACAGTCCCTAAAGATTCATGAGTTGATGATGAATGATGTAATATGTTTAAACAAAAAAATTGTACTTCATTTCAGTAGAAGTTACTTTTTTAATTGATTGGAAATAGTCTTTATCATTTTCACATCTTCTGTTTGGGAATGTCAAATCAGATTTTCTGTGCTTTAGTATACATGTGTTGGCTTTATGATAAAGGAAGAGTGTTCCCTCCAGAAAAGTGTGCCTTTAAGAGCAAGAAGCCTGTATGTTCATATGCTACTGGATTCACATGTAGTTTGTGTGACTGCATGTTGGATGATAATTCAAAATTCCCGTATTCAGGGGTTTTGTTCTCTCAGTTGACAAGTTTATTGTTGCAGTTAGAAAACCTTTTGTAAAATTAGTGTTACCCCAAAAAAGCATGAAATCCACCTGGCACTAGATCAGCTGCTTTAATTTAATTGACTCAGACTTATCATTTTTTTCCGTTCTATAGTAAATGGCTGAAGTATACCCTAATGGTTTGATCAGCAGGGAAAATGAAATTAATTCTGGTAGTTATGTAGAGCCTGTTCTTTATGCAGCTGGTGAGCTAGTAATCTTAAACGTGTATAAAATGGGTCTAATGGGTCTTACTCAGAATTACCAACATATTGTTGGGTTAAGGAATATTACTAGCAGTAACTTGCTTTTGGAAGGCATTGGAGAATTTTCTGGAGACTTCAGAAGAAGGTGGCTCTTCTCCAGTCAGTCAGTTCCAAAGCAGAAAAAAAATGGGTTAATTTCTGTGTCCTTAGATACTGTTAAATACAGCTACTAATGGAGGAATTTGGATTGAAACTACTGTCAGTTTTTTCATGTACAGTCTGCACTTCTAGATAATTCTGAAAATGAGGCAGTGAGGTCTGGAAACGGTTTTGGGGAGGGAGCGAACTGTAGTATCAGTTAGAAGTCCAGGGCTGCATCAAGGGCATCGTGCAGTAAATACCTCTGCCTGTGGCCCTTAGCAATGCCCTCAGTGCATTGAGAATGTGTTACCAGATCACTCATAAGTTGTATGTGTAAACACAGTAATGAGACTGATTGTTTTAGTGGTGTGATGGATCTGTTCATGCTTAGTTTTGTTTGTTTGTTCTCCTAATGGTGGAAGTTCCTCTCTCATCTTAAGTAATACTGGAATTTGCCAATGTCTGTGTTGATTCTCCTGTTTAACTGTGCATGAATTTGACTTAGTCTAAAAAACCCAAATATGAAGCAACAAAAGGAAATGTCTTAATTTATATTTGTAAATCATAGGGTAAAAATGTGGAAAGAAGATTTTTCAAGAAGGTCATGGGATAAAAAAATTTATAATGATTTCAAATGTCTGTATTATATTTTAGATTGTGATTCGGAGTCGTGGAGAATTCATAGGCCTTCCACAATGGCAGAAAGGACAGATAATACAAAATCACAAATTTCACTGGCTGAATACAGCCCTGTCAATAAATCAGAAAGGACAGACCCAAGTGGAACACAAGATGGAGACCAAAATACAATGCAACTGAAGAAGGAAATATCTTTGATAAACGGGATAAGCCTTATAGTAGGCAACATGATCGGTTCAGGTATCTTTGTCTCTCCCAAAGGAGTTCTCATGTACAGCAAATCCTATGGATTGTCTCTAATAATTTGGGCAATTGGAGGAATTTTCTCCGTCTTTGGAGCTCTCTGCTATGCTGAACTTGGAACCACTATTAAGAAGTCAGGAGCCAGCTATGCATATATCTTGGAGTCTTTTGGGAGCTTCATTGCATTTATTCGTTTGTGGACCTCACTCCTAATTGTTGAGCCAACTAGTCAGGCAATTATTGCCATCACCTTTGCTAACTACGTAGTTCAGCCTTTCTTCCCTTCTTGTGACCCTCCATATTTGGCTTGTCGCCTCATAGCAGCTGCTTGTGAATGTAAGTATTTCTGACATTTACTATGGTAAGTTTTTATCCAGGGTATGTTTTATTAAAGCAAATCTTACCAAAACTCAGAGTTGTTGCATACTGGATCTGCAATGGTTTGAGTTACAGTGGGGAAAAGAATAATTTCCAGCACATCAATAATAACTTGTCGGTGTTCAGTCAGTGAACTACCATTTTCTCATTTGGAAGCAGAACAAGGTATTTAACTCTTCCCAGCTTACTTACATGGCAAAAATGGGGGTAAAAATTGTTTGCCCCTGGGAGAGGTATTTTAAATCAAACCTCAAGGATACTCTTGGTGTGTTCTTAACAGCTATTGCAGAATGGCTCTTGTGCTATAAATGCTGGTGTAATTTGGTTTGCCATAATTTCTCAATGGTTACATGCTTCAGTTATTACTCTGGTTTCAAAAAATCATTCATTCAAGATTATTCTTTGTGCTTGGGATTAACTGCAACATCAGTACAACAGTACATGTTGTAAAGCTGTTTTGGAAAGTGGAAATTTTGTGTGCACATAAAACATTGAAATATTCGTAGTCGTATAGCCAGCTCTGTTAGTCAACGTGGAGGAACAGCTGTCCACAAACCTCAAATCAGGACTGTTCTGCTGTATCAAAAGAATGAAACTGTACGATTGAATTGTGTGTCTTACTTAACTTTAGGTATTTCCTATTAAAAGTGTTTATATACATATTTTACATTTTCAGTAAATAGTGAAAACTATATTTTGGAAAGTCTGTACGGCAGTGCTTTGTTGTCTACTGATCCCTCCACCATGTGTTCTGGAGCCTGTCAGCTCCACTGATGTGATTTTTTTATCAAGAAGCTAATGCAGAACTTGGGTGTTTTTTTCTGCCAACAATACACTGCAAGGAGATGTGCTCCTCCTAGCTGGTTCCTTTCTGATGCAACAGGAAATCTGTTGGAATAGCTCTAATGTTCTTTATTAGACTTGTGTCTGTAGGACCAGAAAAGGGAAAAGACACAGAGAGCAGTAACACGTGCTTCAAATATTTGACCTCTAGAACCAGTTGTGAAGGTTACAGCTTCCTCTTTTTGTAAGTTACTTGTTACTGTTGTGAAAGCACAAACTTGCTGGTTGAGGTCCAAGTAGTGGGAATGATTACAAACTTCTTCCAAGAAGTCTGTCAGCCTAATCAGTTCAGTTTCCTCCTTCCTTCCAAAAGTGGGTCCACATTGTTATGACAACTTCAGGAGAGAAACAAAGGGTCTGTAATGTCATGTTCACATTCCTTTAAACAGATATTGTCTACCAATTCAAGAGTGTAGGAGAATTTGCTTGTCCATTTAAGGTATCCCCTCACTCTGAGGGCATTTAGCCCTTATAAAAAGGATTTTATTAAAGAATACGAAATTAAGACAAAGTAATTCAATTAAGATTATTACATAGTAGGTATAGGAAGACAATAATTAAGTTGAAGAAAGCATGAGAAAGTAATTTTGGTAAAAGAAAGAGAGGAGATGTGGCTTATTCAGAATATTGATTATCTTTCTTTTTTTTTCTTATAAGGTATCAGAGACAGAGTATAATTTTTTCTGAAGTAGAGACTAAGCCATAACTTATTACTAGCAATAAATCCCAATGAAAGTTGTTTTAAAAAAACAAAATGTCTGAAATAAACCCAGTGAGCAAATACTCCAGTCACTAATACTGAAGAGCAGACTGAGAAGAGTTGGGTTTTTTCCTGAAGGCTTTTTGGGAGCTGCAGCAGTCCTGACTTCTGAAATTTGATACAACTGGGTTTTTCTCCCCCCTCACCTTGCCAAGCTCCATTGAACCTTATTCAGCTTGGCCAGACTGTCTTAACATACTAGTGCCATACTTTTCAGATCATTACCTTTCTTTCGTTGACTTTTAAAAATTACTGCTTTTCAATTTGGTAGCTGTGCTAAGCTCATTTTTATCTTAATAGTATCACGGTATTCTTAGATTATGGTAAAGAAAGTAATATAGCACATCTTTTTATTTAATTTTTGTTTGCTACTACCTTACCCCTGGAACAATCAAGTTTAGTTTTTATTTGTATGCATATTTAAAACACGGAGTACAAGAAAGTTCTTTGGAGATAAAAAGTACAGTAGCATATAACCACTTCTCACTAACTAGAGAGAAAACTGAGATTTGGGATAAATAGGTTTCCAACACAGAGGTTTTGATAATATAGTGGTAATCTGGCTAAGAAAAACATGTACCGTATTAGGATTTTGTTAAATAAAGAATACTGAAGATACTGAATCCTATTCAATATACAGCCCTTGAGTTCAGGCAGAGGTTGTCTGGCTCTCCACTTCAGAAAAATGTAAGGTATGCAAAAGCAAAATGTTGAGAGCCATGAGAATTGTCTTGGGGAAGTTGATCATGTGGGTAAGTTGAGTCAGCAACTGTAAAATACTTGTGAGATCTGAAAGTCTCATTTCAGGTTTTGTTGCAATCTTGTGAAATAGGTCTGACTGCAATTTATTTTGGGATAGAGGAGCAAATATATTCAGAATACTCATTACTTCCTACCAGTACATAAAAATCCAGACTACTGCTGTATTAGCCATAAAGCAGATGTCCTTTAGAACCATCAAATGGTTTAGGTTGGAAGGGACCTTGAAGATCATCTTGTTCCACCCCTCTGCCAAGCGCAGGGTCACCTTCCACTGTCCCAGGTTGCTCCAAGCCACATCCAACCTGGCCTTGAACGATTCCAGGAATGGGGCAGCCCCAGCTTCTCTGGACAACCTGTGCCAGTGCTCCATGACTCTCACATTAAAGAATTTCTTCATGATACCTAATCTAATCTACCTTCTTTCTGGTTAAAGCCAATACCCCAAGTCTTATCATTACTTGCCCTTGTAAATAATTTGATCGATCTGCTCTCTCTTCCTAGTACATTTCTCTAATACCGTTGAATGGAACTGGAAGGGAGTATTGAATCACCTGTGACTCAACATTGCAGCTGCTCCATGGATGTTTAACTCATCCTCAGCCTAACAAGGAAGGATGAAAAAACTTATCACATGCTCTTCTAATATGTTTTAATATGTTTGCCTAAAGGGATTTTTAGATAATCTTGTATTTGTCAAAACAATGTTGATGAATTAAATAAATTATTTCATGTAGCAGTTTCTTTAGTTTCAGGATAGCTTTTCTTTAGTTTCAAGGGTAATGTTAGGAAAATGGGCATGTAAGCAGAGTACAGGAAGGTCTTTCCTTCCATGTGTTGAAACTGTGTTTAAAACGTCTGTTTCCTGCTGTTTTGTTTAAACCAGTAGTGTTTGCAGTACTGGTATATTTGGCTTAGTTTAACCTAAATATTAGTGTAACAGGTAAGTGCATATTTAGATTACAATAAAAATCCTTGAAAAGTGAGTTAAACTGAACATTGTTCAAATAGTCTTTTAATTTTTACTTTTTTTTGTTCTTCCCCTAGGTCTTTTAACATTTGTAAATTGTGCCTATGTTAAATGGGGCACACGTGTGCAGGATATATTTACTTACGCTAAAGTTACTGCTCTTATTGTCATCATCATCACTGGACTTGTTAAAATATGCCAGGGTAAGCTTGTAAAATTAAAGCAAAGGTTTGTATTTAACAGTTAAATTGAGTGACTGGTCTAAAGACTGTAAACTACCTCTGCATATTTTATGAAATGCCTCAGCAAAAGCATAATACAGCAATGATATCAATGTTAGGCATTATCATGAAATTGTGTCATGAGATACCCATCCTATCTCAGTTGACTTTGAACTTGGTAAAAGAAAGTAAGTGATTGCTCAGCAATGTTGTGTGATTTACAGCCTGCGGAATAGAATAATAAAGGAAGTGAAAACAGCAATATACAGAGACAGCAAAATACTACAGGAGTGGAGAAAGTTATAAATTTCTCTAAGGAACATGCTACTTTACAGCAAGATCAGCTGAATATATTTTTTACAAAATGAATTTTGAGCAATCTGAAAGTGTCTGAACTTAAAGCAAAAATAGATTTCTAAGAATATGTAGGTAGATTTGTGAAACAACAGCTCTGTTTTTGCTCAAAGCCTGAGTTCTGTTACGGCTGTTGGGAATTAGGAAGTCTGTGTGTTGGGCATTGTGCCTTCAAGTTAGAGAAATTCTGAACTTAGTTTTGTTCTTAGGCCTTCCTTTGGGAAGGTTTTGTTGGTGTGTTAGCTTAAGAAAATCATCTGCTTTAAAAACAGCCGTAAAGGTCTGTCTTTCCCTGGCAATCTGACAATTTATGTCCTTTGCTCTAACTGATTATTGTCAAAAGTTCATGAGCATGATAATTACGGTGAGCTGAACAACAATATGCCTATGTGAGCACCAGGTTTAATCCTTAGCACATCAGCCCATCCCTTGTTTTGTAGATACTGGACTTGTTCACATCTAATTTCCTTGACATTGTGTCCTTTCTTTTTTTCTAACTCAGCAGTTCCTCTGCCTATGTCTGTGCCAAGGGAATAGCAGTGTCTGATTGGGATAAAAAGTAGGGAAGAGAAATTTACAGGCTTCAAATATTACCCTGGCCAGTTTTAGTGGAGTCTAAACACTCAGGATGCATAGACTCAGGGCATGTTTTGGAGTTACACAGTAATTTGCCTTTCTGTTTTTGGTAGTTTTGTGTGTGTCTGTATATGTGAAATAGTCTGAATATATAAGCTGTGAATGATAAGCTTGCCTTGAGTTGCTTAAAGTCAAAAGATGGCACAAGTTTTCACAAACACTGGTCCAAAAAACATACACTTTTTAGCTTGAGAAAATTTTATCCTATGTAACAGTAAATACTTCATGCTCTGTTAATATTTTTCAGTTTTCTGTTTTTAATAGCAAAAACTCAAACATCTGTGTAGGTGTTTGTGTGGGGGTTTCTTGTCACAGTTATCTAAAATCACCTGTAATCTTTCTGCATAGGCTAAATGTTTGAAAATTTAAAGGGATATGGAAGAATAGAGTGGGTTATTTTCTAAATATGTATTTTATAAAAAACCACCCTTAAACTGAGTACTGTCATTGCCAGTTGTTTATAGCTTAGTCTGAACTTCATGTTCCTGAACTTTTGTACCATTGTGGACAAACCATGTATTTAATTGTAGAACAATATCATACATACCCAATAATTTTTAGGAGTTTTAAATGCCATGCTTATTCTCATGGCTAAAGCACAGAGTAGATTTGGAAAAAAGGTCTTCATAAGCAGATTTGAAGGAATTAGGGCTTCTGAGGTGTGTTTGTAGTTGTGTGCCGCATTGAAAAACATTACTTACTCAATTTTATTATCCTGTCCTGCATTGCTTCTCTTCCACACAGGATATGTATCGCACTTTGAGAACTCCTTAGCAGGATCCTCTTCTGATATTGGAGACATCTCCCTTGCACTATATTCTGCCTTGTTTTCTTACTCTGGCTGGGATACGCTCAATTATGTAACAGAAGAAATCAAAAACCCAGAAAGGTAAAATGATTCGAGCTTTTTAAACCTGGACAGTTCCCAAGTTGTTGGGTTCGTGGCTGTCATTTGGTAATGAGTTCTGAGCTTACACAGAAATGAGTGGAACTGCTCTATACTTAAAAGATGAGGCTGTGAACAGCCATTAGCAAAAATTTACTGAAATCCATTGAAAATAAAAAAGAAAAATGTAGGAATAAATAAGTCTAAATGGTTGCAGGATGCTGTATTTAGAGCTTTCAGTTCAAGATGTATTCAGAGCTTTCAGTTCAAGATGTTGCTGTTTATTGTAATAGGTGTCAATATTGCAGTGGAACAGCTACCTAAGTGTAGTCTGTTTACCTGTGTGATCATTCTGATTTCATATTTAAGAATGTCAATAATCTTTTCCATTAATTTATGCTCTAAAAGTGTGACTGGCTAATTTTGGTCAGCTGTGAGTCTGTAAGCAGATGCCTTTATGTTGGAATAGAATCCGCTTTGATAATTTTTACATCCTATTATAAGCAACAGCTCAGATTGCTATAGCTGAATGATAAAGAATGAATGAGTTTTTTTTTTTTCAATTCTCCCAACTGATTTTGACTTTTGAGGTTTATTCTTTTTTATGTTGGATGCTGGGCATTTATCTAATCAGGAAAGTTATCTATTAAAAAGATAAAATATTAGATAAGTATTTTAACTCTAAAAATAGCTAATTTTAGGCAGATTGAATTCCAGATTGACAGTTTTTTTCTTTAAATCCTCTTGCAAAGATTTGATGTACATACTCAGAAGATGTATGTTTTGTATTTTCATCATTTGGTCCTTTAAATTGCTTTTTTTCTGCCAAGACACTCCTTTTTTGAGTACTGTTGCAATGCCTTTCCCTCTCTTTGAAGTTATTATATTGTTCTCTGTTATCACTTTGATAGCTCTTCTTTTAGATATATTGTTTTGAAAAACAATTTTTCTCACAGGATATTTAGTTGATGAAAATTTCTTCATAATGATTTGCTCTAGATAGGCATCAGTGCCTAATACTAGCTTCATTCTTGGTAGAATGTTAGCTGGTAAAGTGAACTTCAGATTTCAGCTTTCCGCATTGTCAGTTCTTGGGAATAATGAGGCATTCCAGACTTCTACAAAGTTACTGCAAGAATTACATATTTTTCATGTTCACTTAATTGGTTGTGCCTTCATGCTTGTCCACCCAGAAGTTGTAATCCACAAGTTACATTCGACGTAGTTCCTTGGCTTTAAGCTTGGATGATGCACAGTCCTTAAGGTGCTATTTCAGCTTTTTGTTACATTGTGTAATATTGCTGAATTAAACTCACAGTTTTCTACTTGTTTCTTCTCTGTACTGGGATTCATGGATCTCTTACTGTGAGTGTGCAACTCGGTAGAAGAGTCAGAACTCCCAGTTACTTATTTACTGATTTATATGGAGGATTGTGGTGTATGTTTGTTTTTCTGCTCCCATGGCAGCAGACAGACACAGCTGGACTTCTCGGCCTCAGGAAGTTCTTGAGGAAATTTTCAAAGTTCTAGTCAGACTGGTAATTTTTATGCTTTGGAGTTTCATTGTTTGCGGTTTTTTTATTGCTGTTACTGAAAACAACCTTCATGGCAAATGCACATCAGTGTCACCCTGCTGTGACATAGTTGAACTGTCACATACCTGAACTTAAAAGTCTAACTAGTGTTCTGCCTTTTTGCTGCCTTGTCTCATCAGCTGGCAAGCAATGTTCTTCTGATTGCTGCTACAAATACCCTGGTGTGTTTGATTTCAATCTGGGCAAATGTGAGAGTAACACTCTGAGTTCTGCTCTCCCTTTTGAAACATTTGAATATTCCTGTGAAGCTTGAGGAAAGAATAAGGCCGAGAAAAGCCAAAACCTAACATTAAAAATTTGCTTCTGCTCTGTAGTTTCTTTCTGTGGAGCTGCAGACTCAGGGCTGTGAGTTTCTCACAATTGTCTTACCTGCTTACATCTGAAGGCTAGCAGTGTTTTCCTGTTGACTTTTTTTGTATTACTTTCTAGGCATGTGTTTGCTAGTAAGGCACACCACATTCTGAGGTTCACAGCTGTTTAGCAATTTTAGATCTGCATCTCTGCTGTGCAGCCCAGTTAGCTTGTTCTCTGCAGTGGTGAGTGCAGATGAGAACAACAGGGTTTTGGTTTAGTAGATCTCCTGCATCGGTTCTTGAAGTGCAGGAAGGACAGCTCCATTCCCAGGGAGAAGGAGTGCAGTGACTCAGGGCTCTGCCTCTTTGGGTTCTGGTTATTAACACAAACAGCAGGAAATCATTTAAAGCATGTAAGATTGAAGGCTGTTATTACAGATCTGGAAACCTTGGAGTTAGAGTATTTGAAGAGCAGTTGCATAGAATTCCATTTTACACATAATCTAGGTTTTGAGTTATTGTAAAAATTACTTTTTTTTCCAGTCTTCTATATTAGAATTTCTAGTTTTAAAAGAAACTAAACTCTGATTCCAAAGATACCCTTTTTGAGATCTTTATTCTAGCTTCATAACTTTTCTGTGTATTGTAAACTATACAAATAAATAACTTTAATCTGTTACTAATGGAATTCTTTTTTCTGCAGTTGTGGGTTTTGGAGTATTTTTTTCTGTCTTGCAGGAACTTACCACTGGCTATTGCAGTGTCTATGCCAATTGTGACTGTTATCTATATTATGACCAACATAGCTTACTACACAGTGCTGGATTCTCAAGCTGTTCTCTTTAGTGATGCTGTGGCAGTGGTAAGTTGACCGTGTGGCATTTTGATACATTATTAACTTTGCACCTTTTAGACATGCATTTCATTTTAAGGGACAAAACAGGAATAATCCCTAGTTTATTTTAGTACATAACTGAATACAGGAGGACAGAAGGAGTCCTCAAAAATAATTTAATTTTAAATAGGAAAGCAGTTAATAAAATAATGTCTAATAATCAGATACCTTATCAGATTTACTGAAAGGGGCACAGATGCATCTTGTTAGTGTACTTTGCAAAGTTTCTAATTGGACTTGTGCACTTTGAGCTAATTGTAAATTAAGACTCATTAGTGCATGATTGTGTTCCTTTGTGCTGCTGTATTACAAACCTGGTGCAGTGTTGCTCTGAGCTGTCAGTGAGTCAAAGCTTATCTGTAAATGGACGGAAATTTGAATCCAATTAAAATACATAAGTTTTTAAAGTAAAAGCTGGTAGAAACATGTTTTTACTTAAGCTAATCATGAAACAAAAGTAAAGGATTAGGTTTTTCTTTTGCCCTATAACTAGTGAATTAATTGGACAGTTCTAGTTACTATAGCCTTTAAAGTTGAGACTTGGGAAAATTTAATCTTCTTTTTGGCTATGTAAATTGGAGGAAAATAAATAATACCCTGCCTCTTTTTCAGATTCCCAATTGGCTTCTAAAATAAAAGTAGTAGTGGACAGAGTTTTAAATACATCAAAATTAAAGAAGTATTTACCCTGTTCCCACAGAGGATTATTATGATTAAAAACTGACTTAGCAAACCAGGAAATTCTTGTTTCAGATATATGGGCAGATGGTTCTGGAAAAGCACTGACTTGACTTTATCTCAGACTTCAGAAATACTTATATTTAGTGTAAGATTTAAAAATAGTTTATGGCAAATGTGGGCTGTAACTTGTTATTTCAAATGGAGTTATACAAATGTTTACTTCAAAATGTATTGAAAGTAAATAAACTTTAATTCTTTACCTCTTTTTTAGCAGGAATATGCAAATACAAAATTGTCATGAAACATATTGTGAAAAACTTCCTAAAACATTTCAGAATTAGATAAAACAAGGACAGAAAATATTAATTTTTGAATAAACACATGCTAAGGGGTAATTGATTTCTGTTGTAGATTGTAGTATCCCATATAAAGTACCCTCCAGTGACTGATAATGGGATTATTAATACTTGTCTATAGTTATTTAGTCCAGACAAATCTAAAAGTCAGTACACAGTCCCCTATCTGCCCTGATTTCTGTAAAGGAGCACAGTTTTTTCCCTAACAAAATTTGGACAATACACTGCTTTGACAGCAATTAAATTCTCCAGTCCAGCCTATCCCCTAAGTGTATTCTGTGCCTGCTCTTGTGCTGCCCCTTGTCCTCACAGAGGTTTATTCAGCTGTTTGGTGAATGGGATCAGGAAAACTGCCCTGCCCTGGGAGACTGGGGGGTGATTCCCTGTGGGTGTGCCCAGTCCATGTTCCTGAACACAGCAAGTGACAGCATTGCAGCAGCGATTGGTGGCCAGATAAAGGCAAAGTGATGAATGCCTGAACCTTACTGCACATGTGAAACCCAGGCCTAAATTTTTATGATTTTATACACTTGATTTAGTTGCTCTTTGACATTGTTTTTTGCTAAAAGTGAGTATACGATTATCTTTGAGTGCATGTATACATTTATGTATATATACATGCTGTGCAATTTTACATGAAATTGTAATATTCAGAACTGGACAGATCAGGTTTTCCTCTCTAGTATAAGATGTATCTGAACATGGAGGAGAAAAAAGAACAACATAAAAATGGTATAAAGTCCTTCATCAATCTACTTGCATGCAGAGCTATTTAGTGACCATGGAAAGATGGAAAAAATGTTCGTGAGTTCCAAATTATTTTAGACGTTTTACTTCTTGGGCTAATTTTAATGGAACTTTACTGAATGAATGACTTTGGAAATCTAAAACCATAATTTTTCGCTGAATCTCAGGTTTGTCACATACCTGAACTTAAAAGTCTAACTAATGTTTTACCTAAAGGCATTTTTGCTGAGATGTCTCATCAGCTGGCAAACCATGCTCCTCTGATTGCTGCTACTAACATCCCTTTTAGAATTATAAGGTGAAAGCCTAGCTGAAGTTTAATACTTAACACATGAGATATTGAAGATTCCTTTTCATTGCTGATATGGACAGTTGTCCAGTTTTATGAAACCAACTTCAAAATGTCTTCTTAGACGTTAGGAAATGGTGTGGGGCTCTGGAAGGATGTCTGTAGAACGGAAGAGTTGACACTGAGAACCTGACGTGTGCATGACACGTACTTTGCACTATTCTGTGTGGTTGGGCTGCAGTGGGGGAGTGCAGCAGGTGTGCTCTTGTAGTCCATCCTCCAGTTTAAAAAGGGGAGCTCCTTTTAGTGCTGAAGCTAGACAATGAGAACCAAAAAGTAGCAAGTGGCAATAATTTTGAGAATTGCTTCGAAAATGCACTTGCAATTCAAGTTCAAATACTTAATTCAGGGGGAAAAAAAGAGCTATTGACTGCATTTGAAATCCCTCCTATAATACAAAAATGTAAAAATCTTTATGGTGAAATTTCTCTGGGTGGTAGAAGAGTTTTATCCTCAACGGAATCTTTAAGAAGACTTAGGGCATTGTATTCAGTGGATGAATGAAGAAAGGAGGTGAGAATTAAGCTATTCAAAAAAATTAATCTCATGAAAATGAGCCACTTTCATCTGCTCATATATTCTACATGTGACACAAGATACAGATTACTTATTGCCCTTTAGGTAGTTGGTGGAAGTTGGTGTAAGGTGAAAATTACATTAATGACTTTTTAAAGAAACATGGTACTAATATTGCTGCATTTTAGAGTCTTTTTAGTAGTAAAGCAGCAGTTATATTTAATCTTTCCTTGTTGCTATTTTGATAAGGAATGGAGTAGCTTTCTCCTTTTCAGTGAGGAGGCTTTGAGCTGTAAAGGGGTGGGGTGAAGCTATTTCTGGTTTCTGAATGGACTGAAAGTTCTGAGTAAAGAAAGTATGAGTGTGTCTTTCCACGTCACCTTGTGTGCTGTTTTTCTTGGTGTCTGTGAGGCAAAAGAAATCATACCAAGGAATTACATAGGAAGAAGTGATAAAATGTCTTCCTGTTATGTCACTATTGGCTTCATTGTGGTATGGTCCCAGTGCTGGGGCTAAGAAACTGACTTTTTGTTGAAGAAATTTAAGTAATACAGCAGCAGCTAGCTTAAAAGCTCTGTAGATGCTCTTCAGATGGTTGCTGATCATCAAATCACTCACTTTTTCAATGATTCCTGTCAGAGTTTCACAGTTGACTTCTGTTTTACCTCCTTATGCAAACCATCACAGCCTTTGCTGTTAAGTTTTATGCATAGGAAAGTTACTCTGTATCACAACCACAAATAAATAAAAGCACACTTTTTTTTTCTTACCTTTCGATGTCGCTGAACAACTTTTTTATTTTTGTTGTTTGAGACTACTATTTTGGTTTTTGTTTGTGAAGGTGGCAGCTGACTGCACGAGCACTTTCTGGGCTGTTTTATTTGCTAACAGGAAACGTACTGGCTGCCAGCGCACAGCTTGTTGCCTGCTTGCTGTGTTGGGTCCTGTCTCTGGTTTTTGATTGAGTTCATACAATAGGTGATATTTGGCAGCTTACTTCTTTTACTTGGAAGAGCTAATAGTGTTTGAAGCAAGCAATTGGTAGTTCTGCATAGCCAGCTGTCATCTTTCTTGGAGCTGTACAGCTTTGTCAGTAAACTGGGGATAAAGAGAACAACTTCAGTTGCATCTTTGAATACCATCTTGTGAGTCCAATGTAGATCAATCAGTTTACTCTGGTGCTCTTATATTCTAGAGCAGACTTGCTTTGCTTTGCCATGCTCCCTCAGTGAACTGGAATGTGGGAGACTGTGTGTTTTGCTGTTTTATTCTTCTTTGGTGTGTAGTCTA
This sequence comes from Grantiella picta, assembly GCA_013397955.1. Lineage (NCBI taxonomy): Eukaryota > Metazoa > Chordata > Aves > Passeriformes > Meliphagidae > Grantiella > Grantiella picta. The sequence goes on along the minus strand of VZRM01008820.1, from coordinate 16,827 downwards.
ATAAATGTTGAGTCTCTTTTTTCTGACTGAATTCAGACAGAAATTTTTAAGTTCTTCTTAGACATTTTGGATATTACTTCCTTCATTGGCTTCACTGGCTTCTTTTCTGAAGAGGAAAATCTGCTTGTCCTTCGCCATCAGTGTCATGTTCCTGTTCTTTTCTTGCACTGGCACCTCCCAGTAAGGTTTCTTTGGATGAAGTGCACATTCCATACCTTATAACGAAGAACTCTTCATGAGGAACAGGAAGTTGCCTTTAGAGGGAGAGCTGTTCAGTAAGTCACTTGCCTTCTTTCTAAAAGCTGGCTGTAATTCACTGTCAGTGCAGCACTCTTGATGCCAGTTACATGGAAGTTCTCTGGCTTTGGAGTCCAAGCTGAAAAGCTGAGCTGAACTTAAAAAAATGCTATGTAATATTTTCAATATGAGATATGTAAGAGACTTGGAGAACACTGAACCCTCATGCTACAGCTAGCTGTTAGAAATGCTAAGAAACAGGATAAACACCTGAGAAGGTTTGGGTCAAATATCTTCAGCACCTCCATGAAAATATAAATGGAACTGTTTTACTGTTGGAGCTCACATCGGAAATTTTACTATGGGATGTACAGAAGAGACATCTTAAATGCAGTAGAAATGAAATATATTAATGCAGCAGAGTAGTACTAGTTTCTCTTACCTGAGATTGTATTCAGTGACCTAAAAATGAAGTGGGAATTTTACGCTGGACCTTGCAGTGCATGGGTACCTTCTTCTCTTAATAAAGGCATTGCCAATAATAAAAGGAGAGAATTATGTCTGTTTAAGTGGTATCGGTCAACAGCATGGTGATTGAAACGAGAATTACAGGAAACATGAACATTTAAATTACTTTCTTTTGCACCTTTACGATTTTCTGACTGTTTTGGGTTGATGTGCACTCTTTCTTTAATACAAGTGACATTAAATCTAATTTGGTCATTGGGGAGAGATGTCATACAGTATCCTGACAATGTAATCTATGGCAGTGTGAGAAAACTTCATCTTCTCAAGGGCTTTTTTTGTATGTGCAGCTTCCTGACTGCCATAAATCAGAGTTTGCTTCTGTTAGGAAATAGCACCTTAGAGGCCTCAGAAGCTCAAAACTGAGAAAACATACTGTAGTTCTGACTGCCAGATCTTCCTGTAATGTGTGAATGTATTTGTACTTTGCCTCAAGAGAAATGTCAAAGTAGAATTAATTGTTCTTCCCAAACACCACTCAGATTGTTCATATATATATAAATCCCCCTACTGTATGATTTTCAGGATAAGAATGTTACAGAACTGAGCCTAGGAAAGCTCCTGGGCAATAGGATCCTGAAAGGAGTTACATGAACACGGTCTGTAGATGCCTTTTAGACTTTTCTTATAGAAACACCTCATAATCTCTGGGTATTTTTTTGGTATAAGTTTCTTACTCATGTTAGACTACATTCTCCTTTTATTGATCCCTCCAATCAAGGCTGTTTAGTGCTTTGCCAGCCTAACATGCTTGTAGCTCCATACACTCTCACTATAGTCTGACATTTCTTGTGTGACTCTAAGTGCACTTCTTGTGTGCAGCTAAGTGTGATGAAACAGTTCTCATCTTGTGATTTGTAACATGGATGTGAGTCTTGCTACTCATCTGTGTGCCTGAATTACTGAGTGTGAGGCAGTATCCTGTGTATTTTGTTGTGGCAGCTCTTGATGTGGGGGATTTCTGCTGCTTTTAGTTCAGCCTGTTTGTACAGAACTGTTGTTTGCACCTTTAAGTGGACAAAAAAGTGTTCTTGCAAACTATTCACAAGTTACCAGCTGGTGATCATGAGATCAAACTAACCCGAGATAAAAATAAAATTTATTTAAATCAGTCATTCATTACTTGAAACAAAGCTGTAATTCAGTTTTTGACCATTCTTCTGGGAGTAATGTAATGCTTTATTCATAATGAAATAAGGGCAGTTCAGCTGAGAAGTGCATGGCTGGAAGCCTCTTCCTTCATTATTATTCCCTGATGATGGTTTAAAAAAAAAAGTCAAAACTAAGGGGAACAATTCCAGGTGCATACCCTACATTGTGCTTGTATCTTTGTATACCTTACATATCCAGTGGATGGGAGGGCATAAAATAACTTTATCTATAATTGGAAGTGTTGTGTCAGCCCCTGAATTTTCTGCTTCCAAGCTGTTAGAAGCAGTTATAGTTCTAGTCAGGACTACAGGACTTGTCAGACAACAGCAGAGATGACAATTTAATCTCTTAATCCTTCTTGCTCTTTAGACTTTCTCAGAAGAGTCCTGAGATGATATTCATCCCCATAGTGGTGGCTTTCTCCTGTTATGGTGGACTAAATGTTTCTGCTTATAGCTGCCTCCAGGTAGGCTCCTGTGTCATCCTCCACATGCCTTTGTGAATGCTCCATTGTTCTCCACATTGCCAGCTCATTTGTTTCTAAATGCACTTCACAACTCCCAGAAGTACTGGTAATTAAAGTGGAATTGGTGAAGAGCTTGGCTCAGAGCCCAGGCCTGGCTCATTTGTGGAGGATCCATGATTGTACAATTGTGGTTTTAGCAGAAAGCAGCCACTAACTCTTCTCCCTTCTCTCCCGCTTCCCTTCTTGGTACAGTGCATTCAGTGTGTGCTCTTGATAACTTGATTGCAAGTTGTACTTTTCTCTGCCCTGCCTTCTTACACAAAATAATCCTCTGATATGCACACAGTGAATGTTTATTGTGAATGCTTTTACTTACACTTCAGTAGCTCTATCAGCAAGAAACACTGTGGAAATCTTTGGGTTCATCTTCATTCACAAGAGACTATAGCTGAGGTTCAGAGAAGACTTTTCTTGGCATCTGTTGAGAGTATAACATTGAAGGATTTATAAATCTGTACTCAAGTGTCTGAGTAGTTGTAATGAACTTGGCTGGTTTTTGTCATAAATAAGGGTGAAACCCTGTCAGAAAACACCTGCATAAGGGCAGGTGGGTCTTTACATGTCATGTTAAACTGGTTAATATCACTAGAAAGATTAGCCAAACTTTGGTACCTTTCAGCTTTGTTTTGCTGAAAGATCATTTTGCAGGCAGATCTACCTGGCAAATCAAGCTGAACTTTTTTTAGATTATTCTCAATTAAAATAGTCTTTTGCATTACCTCACTTAGGGAAAAGTTTAGCTCTTGAAGTTTCTCCACCCTTTGCTCTGTCAGGAATCCCAACTACAGCATTAGAAAGTACATTGGAAATGACAGTGTTTGGTAGAGGTTGTCGCTACATTACTCTCTCTTTTGAAGAGTCTGACTTGTACAGATCTAGGGAAATTACTTTTTTAGGCTTTGAGCTGGAACAACAGTTATTGTAGAACATCCAAAATACATTGGATCGGTAGCATTTTGATCTGTATACAGTTTGTGGTTTTTACTGCTCATATGAATGATTGTTGTTTTCCAAGACACATGAAACAACATTAGCATTTCTTAGAAAAACTGGACATACATTACAGGATGGAAATAACCTTTGAGTTAGTCCTGTACCTGTCATTCACACTGGCCCATCACCGGATGTTTCAAAGGAAATGGAAAACGCTTGCAAAGAACATCCTTTGGGAGAAAAAATTTCTCCCAATGACATATTAGCTAATTTGCATCCTTCAGTATAAGATTACATTCATAGGTTTTCTCTCTCTTCCTTAGCTTCAGCTGTTAATATTACTTATCTAAATGCTTATCCTTTAGGCAACTTTACTAAACAGCTTAATTCTCTAACATTTTGTTCTGTATCTTAACTTTATATATTAAAACAAAAAAATCCTTTAGGAGTTTTAAATTTTGTGTTTAATAATTTCAGTTGCTGTTTGGCTTCAAAAATCAGCAGTCCTGGTTTAAATATTCCTTTAAAATATTGCAACAATTGCCTATTAGAATTTTCATCTCGTCCTCATTCTTGTTCTGGAGGAGTTGTCTTAATTCATTGAGTGGATTATAATAAATTACATTCTGCTTCAGGGGACTGGTTTCTCAGAGCCACATTTAGATGCAGTAAAAATCTAAGAGAAGCACTTTGAGTTCTAGTAATTATTTTTCTTGATCAGCAGAAATCTTTTAGATGCAATAATGTCAGTTATTAGTTGTAATTTCAATTGGCTGAAAAGGAGTAATCCATGGTATATAAAACCCATTTCTTATGGCATGGTCTTCTGCTGAATTGATGATCTAATTTCAGCACGAAGTAGAATATGGGAGTAGTTCCTTTATACTTCTCTCGTGTCGTATTTTATAATATCTGTAGGAATCTGTGTGCATTTTTCCACCCCTGTGTTGAAGCTCCATTTTGAGGGAAACTCTGCTAAGAGAGATAAACTAAAAGAGCTCAGGAAGAGAAGTGCCTTTCTTAGAACCAGGGTGACACAGTTGATGCATTGACTTTGAACCTTTAGGCAAGGTTTCCATGGAAGTGATTATGTGGTTTTGCATTGTCCGTTAGCAGCAGGAAATCCTGTCTGCCTTTGAGGCTCAACTAAATTACACAAAAGAAAGGAATACATTTTGCTTTTTAGCGTTAATGATGGTACACAGCAGAGTTGGATTCTAAGCCATAATCTGGATAATGTGCTGGACAAAGCACTTTTATCAGTGCAGCAAAGAAAAGGAAATTTTAGCTGGCCAAGCTTTGGTTTATGTCAGTGAATTTCTCAGCATCTTGTGGTTTAGAGAATGACATTATATTTTTGTCTCATGAAAATCAAACACTCATATAACACAAAAAAACCCCAAACCAGCTATATGAAGTCATTTAGGCTTTTTTGACCTACAAAAACATTAAGAAGACAGATCATAATGCACTGCTCTTGATGATCTTATTCCTGGAGTAATTAAAATTTGACCACTTTTAAATCTAGATAACTTTATGTGCTACAGATAGTTCTGGATAGTTCTGGATGTCAATCCCCTTTGATTGAGCTCCAAAACTCATAAATGTTACGATGAAGACCAGTGCTTTGAAGGGGAGGTCAAGGGTGAGGTGTTTCAAAGTATTAAAATACTAAAAATAGAAGAAAATTTTTATAATAGACAAACCTGCAGAAAGCTGAACTACTATATATGCTTTTTATGTTTGAGTATCTTGAAGCTGATGAAGCAGGAGAGAGATAAGAAAGATTTAGAGAAAGGTTCATAAAAAGGTTTAGATTACTGCTACTTGCTAAGGTGTAAAATGTTCAAATCTTTAGTGTTTGTTTGAATACTACTTATATATGAGTATGTACCTTTCTGTTTCCATAAATAGTGACTTCATGCTGTCAAATATAGACATGGTTCTTTTGCTACCATGATTGTTAGTTTGCTTCTGTAATAGAAATCATGGAAGTGACTTAGTTATCAGTAGGTAGAATTGGGATAGGTAGGAAGGCTTCTACCCATGTCCTCTGATCACAGCACAAGGGGGTTTCTGCCTAGCTTCACACGAATGCAAATGTCCAGATATGTACAATGCTCAGACCAAGATGGGAGTTAGAATACCTATGAGTCTTCATTTATTAAATTTCTTCATTTTTCACGTGTTGTCTGATATTCTAATTCTCCCTCCCTTTTTTCCTCCGTCCAGGAGGCTGAACAGAATAGGCCAGGACAGTATATTACAAATTATTAGCTATTTTTGTTATAGATCCCAGATCACTGGCAATCAGTGGCTCTAACCATTTACTGTGAAACTTTAATGCTCCTGACTTCTTGGTTTCAGAGCTCTACCATGGACAGTCACCAGAGTTGCTTGCACTATTGTCTAGCAACATTAACAAATGACTGCTGATAAGATCACTTGCTCTGTCATTTGCCAAGTTGTGAGAGTAGAGCCCTGAGGTCCTGGTGGTGGAGCTAAAGGAAAAGAAGCTGTTGCTTAGGACATTGCAAAAGAAGGAAGATAAAGTAGATTCCTAGAATACTATCTGTAAACAGTAGGTGAGATGTTGGCTGTGTTTATTCACTGCAATATGGCACTTCTCTGGTTAGGTAATATTTTCAGTAATCCAAAGAATGTTCATTTGAGTTCTGTAGGTCAGTTAGATAAAATATATTAGGATTGGTGAGAAAATTCTCAAAACATTTTGTTTTGCTTTGTGAGCATTATTTTTGTAAGCAGAAAATATGACTTCAGATGCTTGGCTAAAGAAGTTTGTGCTTATTTAGAATCCATAAATAAATAGGAAAGCTGTGTGATTCTTTGTGCTGCATTATGGACTGTCATTACTATATTGCTGCTTTTCCATACAAACGTATTACAAAAGCTCTGATGTAATTGTTTCACGTATTCTTCTTTGCAGATATTTTCATGTTTCATTTTCTTTTCCTTTTCATCAGACATTTGCTGACCGGGTATTTGGTATGTTCAGCTGGACAATTCCCATTGCTGTAGCCTTTTCTTGTTTTGGTGGACTTAATGCTTCAATTCTAGCATCATCAAGGTAGTAGTGCATCTCTCTTTCAGTTTGACAAATATTCGTAAGTCTTTTTACATGTTACTCTTAAGGCTGATCTATTACGAGAATGGCAAAAATACTTTTGTAACAACCTATAAGGAATAACCACAGTAAAACAACAGATCTAAATAAACCTCTGTGTGTACATACACCCTTAACAGTGCCTTGCTTCCCACAGTATTCCTGAGTGTATGCAGTGCACAATTAAAGATCAAATTAATTTTGTCTGTGTGGTGGGTCCTCAGGCCTTCTGATTATTTGCATTACCTACCATTTTACTTGATAGAATAATTCTAGCAAGTTCTTGTTTTCAGTTGTATTTACCTAAGACTTACTGACCTTTTAAAATCAGTATTTTAAAACTTTGTACTTGGAAAAACCCTAAAAAACTTGCTACTGCTACGAAGCTGCAATCAGAAAGCTTAGGGTTACAGTGTAGAGCACTGATGGTGGATGTAACTAGAAAAAGTTTTAAATAGATTTATTCAGGCACTTTAAGATTCTTCCTGTCCATTGAATGAATTCGCAATGCTTCTTATTGATAGGAAATCAGATCATTTGGTGAAATAGTCAATATAGAACAGTTGGTAGTAAAATTATGTGTGTTTGTTTTTTGAGCATGTGGTTGAGTGAAATAATTTTAGGGACCTGGCAATCTCTTCTGGTTGGCATTGAAAACTATTCTTCCATAAGCTGGAATATTTTCAGTGCTAGCTTTTAGAATTTTGTGAAATAGAAATTTGTTTCAATTACTGTAGATGTTGTGTATTTTACCTGTCATATTTTTAAAAATGGGTGTTACCAGCATGTTTCTAAGAGCTTATATATCATTCAATGGTTGTTGCACAGTACATCTTTACAAGAAGGGTTGAATCCAGGTTCCAGTTTAAAGGGTAGAAATTCAATGGTGTAAATATTTATTTTGATTGGTGTTATTCTTTGATTTTCTGTAATATATTCTCTTTTGCCTGTGATCTCAACATGTGTTTTCTTACTGGTTTTTTTCAGGCTATTTTTTGTGGGATCTCGGGAGGGTCACCTTCCTGATCTGCTGTCTATGATCCACATAGAGAGGTTCACACCTATGCCAGCGCTGCTCTTCAATGCAAGTTGTTTTTGCTTTTCTTTTCATCTGATTAGATGGGACACACAGCACAGCTTTCCTCAAAATGGAACTTCAACACAGGGATAGAAAAATGTACACAAATATATATGTATAAAAAATAACATGAGAAAAGTATAAAAGAAGTAATCCATGTATGCATTCTATTTCATTATGACATCAGAACATCAATTTAGCAGAAGACCATGCCATAAGAAGTATGTTCTGTATAGCATGGATTGCATTTTCAGCCAATTGAAACTGCAACTAATAATTAACATTATTGTATATAAAGGATTTCTGCTGCTCAAGAATAAATAACTGCTAGAACCCAAAGTGCTTTTCTCAGATCCTTATTGCATCTAAATGCAGCTCTGGGGAACCCAGTCCCCTGAAGCAGAATGTAATTTATTATGATTCAGTCAATGAACTAAGAGAACTGCTTCAGAACAAGAATATGAATTATTTAAAGGAAAACTTTGCAAAATTCACAAGAGACAACTTAAAATATGCTGTCATCAAGGTGATTGCTGAGAGAGTGATGTTTTGACACATAAAATTATGCCAAACACCAAGGAGTATAAAGTGTTACTTAAAGGCAGAAAATAGCAAAACAGTTAGTTTCAATCTTTCGGTTTTAGATTCTCACTCCTGTTTTTTTCTGACAGTGTTTTATGACCCTTATTTACCTAGCAGTGGAAGATGTCTTCCAGCTTATTAATTACTTCAGCTTCAGTTACTGGTTTTTTGTTGGTCTGTCTATTGCTGGGCAGTTATATCTACGTTGGAAAGAACCAGATCGGCCCAGACCTCTTAAGGTAATACTTATTACACAATTGTTGAAAATCCCTGCCTTCCATATAATAAAAAAGTACTGTCTAAAATCTGGACCATACATGTAAAGTTAGGAGGTAAACATGGTTTCCATTTGATGTTGTACCCTGAAAGTTGCTTGCCTGCTAGGTATGAATAACAGATTGTTGCAACAGTATATTATATGCTATTTAATCAGTTTCCCTTCTGTCTGCCTACTGGAGAATGTCTCAATAGGCTAACATATAGTTAGCCTTTTACCTTGCAGTAGAAATCTCTTGGTATGCTCAAGTCAAGTAACTCTGTCTGTGGACCAAATTTAGCTCCCATGATATCTGATCCTCTAATGACCTCTCATACTTTAAGTTGATACTCTACTCAAAAGAGTCAGTAATTCTTGTTTCCCAAGTTTTACTGGTTTTGTCTAAAAACACTGCATGCCACTATGCACTTTCTTTCAGCACGGCAGAGTTAGCATACTTCACTACTTCTGCAATTTTTAGCAACAGTTCTGTTAAAAATAATTCTGCCATTTGCTTATGGTCCTAAATGGCCAGATATATGAGAGCAAGAGCAGATAATTTCACAAAGTGGGTTTCAGAGAGAAAAGTCTGTATCATAATGTTTTTAACTGTAGACAATGAATATTTCATTTACACTGTGTTCTGTTTTTTCTGTCTGCAGCTGAGTCTGGCTTTCCCAATAATATTCTGTATATGTACAGTATTTCTGGTGGTAGTGCCACTCTATAGTGACTTTGTAAATTCAATGATTGGAGTTGGCATTGCTTTATCTGGAATTCCGTTCTTTTTTTTGGGAGTCTATTTACCTGCATCACGGAGACCTCAATTTATTAACAAGATTATGGGTAAGTTTCTTTGTTTGCTGGAGATTTTGTTAGGAAAGAGGAAGAGTAAAGAGGTGACTCTCGGTGTGTTGATGGAAAGGGTTGTGGTGGGCTGACCCCAGCTGAGCACCCACGGAGCTGCTGGCTCACCAGCACCCCCAGCAGCACTAGGGACAGAATAGGAAGAACAAAGGTGGGAAGACCTGTTGGTCAAGTCAAAGACAGTTTAGCAAGTGAAGAGGGGAAAAACCCTGCTGCTGCAAGAGCAATCAATCCTACATCTCTCAGGCAGTGCAGGGTGCAGCCAGTCTCCAAGCAACAGCTGTATACGGGAAGACACTCCCACAGGCAAACACTTCTTGCTCTGCCGTTTTCTATTGCTGATCATTGCATCATACAGCATGAAATAGCCCCTTGCATAGTTTGGGTGAGCTATTCTGGCCATCTTCCTGCCAAACTTCCTGTTCTTCTCTCCCTGCTGGCTACAGGAAGAGCAGAGTAAGAGGAAAGAAAGCAAGCCTTGATACTGTGCAAATACTGTTCAGCAATAGGCAACACATCAGGAAAAGTCTTTATTTTAACCAAGGCTGATGACTGTAAAAAGTCTGAACATTCCTGGTAGCACAAACTGTCCAGCTTTGCTGAATCAGTTATTTGAAGAAGCACAGATTTTATGTCAGTAACGGATGGAATTTTGCCTTCTGTTGAATTACAGCAGTTAAATTACACATTTTTCTCCAGCAGTGGACTCTTGCTGTGGTTACTGTGTGAGACAACCATGATGAGGGATGTGGCAAGGAAGGTTTGTAGCATCACGTTACCCTGAAAACAAGATGTGGTGCTGCAGCAGTAGCATATATGTAAATGCTTAGTTATCTTGTAACTTTCCCTGTGTGCTATTAGTTCTACTTTTTTTATTCCACTAGTTTTACACTCTTAATTATAGAGGAAAAATATTTTACTTTCAAAAGTTACTTGTCAGGGCTAAGAAGCAAAACACCTGGGGATTTTCATGGAACAGTTTTAAGATACTATCTGTTTACAAAATGAGTGAGAGACAGTTAATGTATTAACTTTCATTGTTTGTTTCCCGAAGGAGAAGTGAGACATTACTGTCAGCTTTCATTAGTCATGCATTGTGTAATTAGAGCTGAGATAGATGGCTGTTGTTTTGATCTATCTCCAATTTCCTGTACAGGTGCCATCACACGAAACATGCAGCTGCTCTGTAACTGTGTTTTAACAGAGATGGACCCAAATGAAGAAAAAAAGGTAGAAATCAAATCCAACTAAAGTTTGAAGACATTACAAGAAGCAGGAAGGATAAAGCAATTACAAAATCAAAAGGGAAGAGGTAGAACTGGAAGACACAGGAAAACTCTTTTTGGTGGTCTTTCAGAAATGCTGAAAATGTTCTTACTTGCAGATGGATTCCAACATAGATCATGCCCTTCCGTCATCCTCCTAAACTGTGTTGTGTTTTCAGGACAGGTTTTCATTGGATAATGATTACCTGCTCATTACCTACTCACACAAGCTGTGTGTCAGTACTGTTTCTTTTTCAGAACTGGTACGAAAATGGTAAGAGCTTTTGGATCAAATTAGATTTCTGCAGAACCCGGTGGTGCAGTAATGCATTATTAAGTTAGACTAAAACCCACTTTGACTCCAAAGACCAAGTCATTTCCAGCTTAATTCTGATGGATGTTTGCACAAAATGATTTGCTGTGCTATCTTAGTTCTTATCTGAAAAGACAACTGGTCATGACAAACTACTAAATTTATCATTAGGAGCAGAAAAACGAATAAAGTTCTGTTCCATTATTTAAAGACTGAACCAACCTTTCCCCCTTAAAGATAAGGATTTTATTCTGTATGCTACATGAAAATGTATCTGACTGTGGCAAGGACTGAATCAGCAAAGCACCTTGTCACTAAATATTTGATTAACGGCTGATGATTTTTTTCTTTTTAACTTGTTAGTACTTTGTCTATTTCTTCTACGTTTTATGAAACTTCCAAAATTAAAACGTTGAGTTTGAAGACTGTAAGCGTTTGTTTCTGAACTGTTTCAGTGAACACACCTTAGCTGAGTTACCTCAGCAGTCAGAAAATTCCCTTTGTAAATTTCAGTACTGTTCACTAGGAAATTACCATCCAAAACCTCACAGAAACCACTGTGGCAGCAACTACATCTTGAAAGCTAACTAGCAGGGAGAAAAACTAGAAATAAAAACAGAAGTAAAAAGTACTATTGCAGCACAGACATACTGATTTGTAGTATTTGTAATTCCAAAGCTGTAAGCCTAAAATCAGGACACTTTTAATAGTAAATTTCGGTGCAGCAGAAGGTAACAAGAAGCCAGCCTGTTTGGCTAGCAAAGTGAGATGTACTTACAAAACATATCTGGAACTTTTACCTTAGTTCAGAATGTCTACCTCAGTTGCCCTGAGTTTGGCCACATATATGGATTTGTACATTTAAATTGAACTAAATCTTGTAATTACAAGATTATGGCTGAAGCAATACATACTTCAAATGGTGCACCACAGTTGCATCAGTGACTTAAGTAATAGTGGGCATATTTGGGTATTTGCACTGGATATTAACCTTTCTCTGAAACAAACAAAAACAAATATTCTGCCTCCACTACTTTGCTGTTACCAGTCAAAACTGATTGGCCTAAATCACTGCTGCAACCTAGAGTTCATGAATGGTACTGACCAGCTAATAGCTAATCCTATTAGCTGTTTTTTACAGACTCAAGTAGGACAGTGCTGAAATATTTTGTGTCCGAACAGGTACGATGGAATTGTTTTACAGATGTACGAATGAAAGTTAAAATGGTGACCTGGAATCAGCTGTACCAACTTCTGTGATCTTTAAATGAGTAAAGAAAACTTGGTCAAAAAAAGCTTTTATTTACAATTTAAATGCACACTGTTTGACTCCGACGGTAAAACTACTGGGGAGAGTAATGGACAAGTCAAGGCAAGTATGATCAAACAATTGTGAAGAAAGTCACTTGACACTTAGGAACAAATGCAGTAGAAACCAGTAGGATAGGCTGCCTCTTTCCAGGACTTCCATTTGCCATCAGGGTGGACACATTGATCTTCTTGTGAAACCTGACACATAAGTCATGACCAGAAGGGCTGCTGCCAACAGTACCTCCAGATATGTGGAGGTACATTTGCTACAGGCATAAACTCTTGGGCATGCAGCTTTGGGGGAAAAAAAATAAATAAAAGGTCCCTTCAGAACCTCAACATGTGCAATGGGCGGAAAATTCTATTTTTAAAGCATACAGCATCTTGTGCTTGGAGCAAAAATTTGTGTTGTCAAGTGGCCGTACTCACACCCAACTGTTTAATATCCACCAGCTGAAGTTGGCTGCTTGGATAGTACATTCTACAGCAGCAGCAGAATTTCACCTTCAGTATGCATTTCATCTCCAAGAACAGGCTGTTAGTCAAAACCTAAATCTTCCATCTCATCATATCCAAATTCCTGCAAAACCTCCTGTCGGTATTTGTCCCATGGTCTTCTCCTGTAACATTGATCCTCATCACTGAAGCTCTCTTCAGAGTCTAGAGAAAGCATTAACACTTTTAGATTATCCCTTCTTTTTACTTAATTATTTAAGTTAATCAGACTAGTTTAAGCTTTTTGAGAAACTAACGAAGTCTGAACAACTTCTATATGAGGTGAGGTTTGAATTGTGCTTGAAGCACTCAGGGGTAGGGACTTAAGAAGGCAGAGGCAGTGTTTCTCAAGTATATGGGCCCAAGTCATGGATTCCTTCTCAATGCAAGCAAACCTTTGCAACTGCAATAGCCTCAATTTGACTTCCCAATTTCGTCTTTTCAAAAACACTAGTATCTCTTCTAGTTCCAAGAATAACTCCTCTATGCAGATTTCACCATTATAAGAGCAGAAGCTCAGTTAAGTTGCTTTTTTAGGGATAGCATGTAAAGAGGGGATGTATACATGCACAGCAGGAAAGCAAACAGCATTTATGACAGGCATACTTTTTTCTCCGTCCTCCTCAGGTAAAAATTCATCTTCTTCAGGATAATCATTTCGCCAGTTATTTTCATCATTTTCATCATCTTCATCTTCATATACTTCCTCTGGACCAGGATCATCATTTACCTGCATGTCAACACAAACCATAATGCTGAGTGTCTGTATTTATAGTGCATGTTGTGGGTTTTCATCCACCTGTGCAATACTGTACAGATAAGAGAGAGCCAGGAGATACTTACTGATGGCAGGTGTAAGGAACTCTGCAGTGATACAAGGCACACTGCAGTAGAATTTGAGTTGTCACTGTATTTACCATAACATTTCAAATTGGCTTTAGGTGAAAAATCAGTTAAGTCACACATTTAATGTTCAACTCCAGCATTTAAATGTTCATGTCTAACTTAATCCTACTCACTTCAGCAATAGTGTAATAGATCAAGGAAGAGAAAAAAAGTAGCTTCAGGTTCCCAGTATACAAGTCTATTGATCATAGGATCTATACAACACAAAAATAAAGCTTACATTAAACTTCCTAATTCCACAGTCATTGAAGAACAATTTATTATCAAAAAATATCTCATATGACGGTTAAAGTCAAGTCCTCAAATACTGAAAAAGTTGTGTCCCCCCCCTTGCTCTTCTTTTCATTCAGTCATATTTACAATTACATTTTAATGGCTGCCTCCTAATCACAAGCAAGACATTCATTATTCCAGTTTACATTTGTGTGCCAAAATTTAATTGGCAGTTTGAAACCAGATGGATTCTTCTCATTACATGAGCACAATCCCTTCCGTTATATGATTTCCTTGCATCAACAATAACCTGCAGGAACACAGGACTGGCAGTTACAAAAGGCCTAATGCAGAAGTCACAGAGCATACATGTAGTATTTATCTTACAGGACCTTCTTTGGCAACTTTTAATGGCAGGACTTAAAGCATTTTTATTTGTGACCTTTCTATTTAGGGAAGATTGTTTCTTCCACACACTTACCCATTCATATTCCTCTCTATAGGGCTGTACAGAAAGGATATTTTCAATCCAATCAGGGGCTGATGTTTCCTTATAATAGATGTCATAAACATACTCATCTTCTTTTTCACCGTGTTCTTTTTTACCCTTTTCAGAAACATTTAAACGCTCGCGGATCATCTCTACCGCATTGCAAAGAATTGTATCGGGATCAGTCTTCTGCTGAGAAAAAAAAAAGAAGGCATATTTCCACTAAAATTATGCAAAGTCTTATTTACAGATAAGAGTTGTCTTTGTAGCTAGCCAAGGATGCCACTCTGAAATATTTTGGACTGCATTGGAATACAAGTTTTAAGACAGCCTGTGCTGTGCAGAGCATTACACCTGCAGCACTGCAGGGAATGTGTGCAGACAGTAGTGTGGATAATATGCAAACAGGTTACAGTACACCGAATGTGCAGGAGAAACAATGGAAATGTGACAGGTGAACAGAAAAAGGCTGGCAGGTCCTACAGATAGTTTTTATTTCCTTACTTTAACACAGAAGAAATTTTGTGTGTTCTCCCCCCAGTAAATTATTTGCAATGTATTTGCTTCAGTCACCTGCATCTGAAGATCTACACAGGCAGTTTTTTGCCCCAGTTTTTCCTTCCTAGAGCTTTTCATCCAATCCACAGTGATGTCTCCTGAACTAGTTAGTTCTGAGGAGTAGCTACAGACCTGCTGTTCATTTCAATACTTTGGAGAATGAAGAAGAAAGCTTACTTCTTGCTTTCAATGTCTACTGCTAGTTCTAAAAAACGTAACAGGAATATTCTGATACTACCTCAGTTTCGTTTTTTGCAATTAGCAGAGGGATAGGTAACAGTTACCTAACAGAACTCAAATATCTGTCCGAACCACTTGCTTAATAGAAAGTAAGCACTCATAGTAAAGTTTGATGTCAAAGCCCTGAAATGACCTATAGGAAATGCTGAAGGATGACAGCTAGCTAGGCTTTTCCTCTCCTGGATATATGAGAAGACACTGATAATTAGAGTTTTTCTTTTCTAGGCAGAGAAGTTAATAAAAAAACCTCAGAGATCCACCTGACAGATGAACAGAGAACTTATACATCAGACCAGGGCAAAGAAAATACAGGGTAGTACAAGCCATTCCTTAAGCAGGAACTCCACACTGTCTCAACATCAACACTCTTAGGATCCTCACAAAACATTCCAACTTGCCAACATCTAGTCAAGGCTCTTATTAAATAGTGGAATACTTACAATGCAAGCAAACTCCCACAGCAGTCTGCCCACATGTACCACTCAACAGTGATACCAAGGTACCTGAAGCACACTAAGTTCATTAGCTAAGTTTATAGCTGACCTGTGGGTTTGCAGCAGTTATGCTGGAGTCTCCCACCGTCTCCTCTTCTTGTACAATATCAAACAGCTGGAATTTCCCACAGCAGTCAGAACTCTGATCTCCAGCACCGCTCTCCTCTGGTGAAGCATCCTCCTGTGCTTCAGAGTCTGACCTCTCCCCATCGAGCACAGCCTCGCCCCGTGTGGCAGGTGCAGCTGTGTCAGCACAGTCGGGCCGATGGCTGGATATCACACGGTAACGGTTCTCCTTCCTTCCCACTTGCCTGGAAGAACGGAGTTCCTGCAGGATTCGCTGAGTGCTTCCCAAAGAGGGGCGCAGGCTTTGAGCTGCCTTGTCTCGTGTGAGCGCATCTTTAACGTACTTCTGAACTGGTTCGTTCTGGGAAAAAGGAACAAAAAGGAGGAGGAATATAATGACACCATCAACACAGCAATTCCTTCCTAGAAGGCATTAAGAACTGCGGTACCAATAAACCTAACAATATTCAAGTTACTTCTACTGTTGCTTTAAGCAACACAACAATCATAACATTCTCTTGTTATGAGAGGATGAAAGCAGAAGATACAGAACAAAAGTCCTAAGACTGTTTCAATTTGATTTTTAAACAACTTTGTGGTACAGAATAATCCTCCAAAAAAAAACACATGCCTTTGGAAGACTGCGATGGACCTAAATTTAGGGCATAATATCCTTTCCAGTGTCCTATGAAGACCGTTTCCCAAGACAGACCACTTTTATTTACTATAAAAGGCTGAATGGCAGACGGTAGTTGTCATCCTTGTAGGCTGAGCTCCAGCACCTCACACAGCAGTAATTCAGGCTTCACCTACTGTCTGTTCTGTAGTTTCTAAGAACAGTCTCCAAGCACAGAAAAGCGAGTGCTGACACAGCCTGTCACGCCGGTCACTGCGTGCTGTGCTCCTGCCCTGCCCGCGGCTGTCACGGCTCAGGAGGAGCCGCCGTGCCCTCGCTTACCGGGGCAGGAGAGCGCTGCCCGGGGCCGGGCTACTCTCCAGACCAGCGCATCCACAGGGGAGCCTGCAACACCCGCGAGGAGCACCCGGAGCGAGCCGCTGCTTTCCAAACCCCTCCAGGAGCACCGCTCGGCCCACTCCGCCCGGCCCGGCCTGCAGAGGCCCCGCTACCTTGGAGGACACGGTCGCCACCAGCTTGAAGAGATTGGTCTCCACGGGCTCGGCCCGCCGCCGCCTGC
>VZRM01008817.1:180471-215551 GCA_013397955.1 Grantiella picta | reverse complement strand
CCCCGCCGGGCCCGAGCGCGGCCCCTTCCCCGTGCACGAGTGCGTGTTCAAGGGGGACGTGCGGCGGCTCTCGGCGCTCATCCGCACCCAGGGCATCGCCCAGAAGGACAGTCACGGTGAGCGGGACGCACCGGGGCTCGGGGCCGCGGCCCGGCGGGGCGGGAGGTGCGGATGCGGAACGGGGAGACGGGGAATTCGTGGGGGTTTTACAAGGGAGTTTCATAAGGACGTGTGAATCCCCTTTAGGAGGGACTTTGGACAAGGGGTGGAGTGACAGGACAAGGGGAATGGCTTTCGCTGACAGAAGACAGGGTTAGATGGGATATTGGGAAGGAATCCTCGGCTGTGAGGGTTGGAGGCCCTGGCACAAAGTGCCCAGAGAAGCTGTGGTGCCCCTGGATCTCTGGAAGTGTCCAAGGCCAGGCTGGACATTGGAGCTTGGAGCAGCCTGGGACAGTGGCAAGTGTCTCTGCCCACGGCAGGGGTGGCACTGGATGGGCTTTAGGGTCCTTTCCAACCCAAACCATTCTATAATTCCGTGATTTTCATAATACGAGGGGGCAGTGTCAGCTCCAGTAGCAGCACAGTGCTGGCAGAGCTGCCTCTAACCAGGTGTTGCTCTGTCTCCAAAATTCTCCTGCATTTAAAAGATTTGACTTTTTTGCGGTGTCTGAGCTGTCACCTGTTTGCTTTGGGGGATGATGAGCGGTTCCTTTGGCTGTTGGCAGAGCAGTCTTTGATATTTCCCCAGCCTACAAAAACCAAACCTTTTTTCCCCTCTCTTTTTAAATGCTGTAGCTCTAGATTTTGAGAGAGTTGTTCTCAGCTGCTCCTCTGGAAATACTCTGTCCACAGCAGTGTCAGGGGCAGACGTGGAATCTGATCCTTGTGCTGCTCTGAAAATTGTAAATATTGTATGTCTTGCCAGGACATCTTAAAGCACTTTAATTTCAGCAATATTTTATACTGTTAACAAATAAATCAGCCTGGGGGATCAGCTTGACCTTCGTGGTTAGTTTTTAATACTTGTTTCAAGAGAAGCATGATCCGTTTCCGCTGGAGAATTCAAAGTTCCACGTGTGTGGTGTCTGAGCAGTTGTGATAAAGGGGACACTTGTGTTGTGTTTCTGATAAGGAGATGGGCTGTGGTCTGTACATTCAAACAGAACACGAAGGTGGAGCAGTCTTTGGGACTGGCTCAATGGCAGCAGTGATGGAATTGGGAATTCCAGCTGTGGCTTTGGGATCATTGGGCACCAGAGCCAGCTGAGGGATGCAGAGTAACACAGGGCTCAGCTGCCAGCCAGGGTGGGCAGCAGTGCTCCCTGCAGCTGGCACAGCACTTTCCTGAGGGCAGTGTTCCAAATCCAGCTACAGATCTGTTTATCCTGCCACCTTCATTCCAGCAAATCCTGCTAGAATGAAAGCAGCAGACTTGGGGAGGATTTTTCCCACTCGATCTATTCCTGCTGCTGCTTCTCCCTGCTCCTCCTTCAGTTCCTCTTCAAGCAACTCAGCAGCAGCAGCTTCAAGTCTTTACTTGGAGGCACTTCCTGATCCCTCTTTGCTGCACTATCACCCTCAGTGTGTATCACAAACATTGATTCCATCCCTTTTTAATCCAGATATATCCTATATAAATCTCAAATTGATATCTCTCTGCTTTCCCAGCTGTGTTTAGAGTTGGGACACTTTGGGGATCTCTGACTCATCATCTTCCTCCAAGTTTTTACTTGAACTGTTCAGAAAAACCCCACAACAAACCTCTTGATGGCTTGACATTCCAAAGGCCTGAGTAACATTTCCTTGTTATTGTTTTCTTCCTGCCTGATTCCATCTGTCACTTGTTTACACACTGGAATTGGGAGTTATTTGGGGGACACTCCAGCTGATGTGAAAATAGAAATAAGCCAGAGGAATCCTGGGATGTGATAAGGGTTGGACAGAGGGAAGAGAGAACTTATTGTTAATAATCCAGGCCTGTTTTAGTGTTGGTTCAGAGCAGGAAAGCCAAATCCTGTGGAATGGGAGACTCCTGCTGTTCTGCTAAAAGCAATTGAGTGTTAATTGAGTGCCTGCCCAGCTCCCTAAATTAACCTCCAAATCACTGCCTAGAGGAAGGCCAGTGTCATTATTCCCAAACAATGAGTTTCCTGGGAGAAGCCTGTAGCTACGCCTAATAGATAACTTATATTTTTATTATAACATGCATTTAAGAGCTTAAATCCTGGAGCAGACAAATCCTCTTGCTGAATTACTGCTGGAAAACAGCTGGAGCACAGCCCTGGCTCACTCGTAGGATTACAGGTGTCTCAGCAGAGGTGAAAGGCCATCTGTGTGGGGACAGGTGGTGTTTTGGGTGGGTTTGTGTGCCAGCAGGCCTTCTTTGTGCCTGGATGTGCACGGGCAGAATTCCAGGAGCTGCTGTAGCACCGAGTCCTTGGGATAAGGGAATGTAGCTGTGCTGGGCACTGGGGAGACCTGACCTCAAATCCTGGGTTCAGTTCTGTGCCCCTCACTCCAACAAAGACATTGAGGGGGCGGAGAGTGTTCAGGGAAGGGAATTGAAAAGGGTCTGGAGGCCCAGGAGGGGCTGAGGGAGCTGGGAAAGGAGCTCAGCCTGGAGAAGAGGAGGCTCAGGGGGACCTTGTAGCTCTGAACAACTGCTGACAGGAGAGGACAGCCAGGGGGAGTCAGGGAACAAGGGACAGGACAAGAGGAAATGCCCCCAAGTTGTGGCAGGGGAGGCTCAGGTTGGACACCAGCAGGAATTTCCTCATGAAAAGGGTGGTCAGGCCTTGGCAGGAGCTGCCCAGGGATGTTGTCAAGTTCCCATCCTTGGAGATGTCCAGGGAAGGCCTGGCTGTGGCACTCAGAGCTCTGGGCTGAGGACAAGGTGGGCATTGGGCAGAGGTTGGACTCGATGATCCTGGAGAGCTTTTCCAACCTCACTGGTCCTGTGATTCCATGATTCTATGAAAGTGTTTCCCTCTGGCTCACATAATTTGCATTTCCTGAGCACATGGCATGGCTCCTTCTCAAACGTGTTCCTCAGGAAGGTTATTTCCATCCCTACCAGAGCCTGGCAGCAGCCAGGATTCCCAGTGCTGTGCTAGCTCCCAGATGTTGGAGCAGCTATTAATAGAAGCAGGAGTTTAGCTGGGTTAGTGTGTAATGAGCTGGGATGTGGCTGCCTGGGATGCTGCCAGTGTCCTGCAAGGATGAAATGCAGGACACATTGAACAGCTCTTTCAGCCCCACTTGGGCAAGCAGGGCAGAGTTTCCATCTCCATCCAAAATTCCATGATGCTGCAGGCTTCTGGCATTTCTGTGGCAGCCTCTCCCAGATGTGCAGCACATCCTCTGCACGGAGCAGGTTCTTCCTGCTGACGAAATGGGGGTTGGACAATAACCCTGAACCAAGTGTGTGTGTTAGAATTGCACAAGAAATTTGTTTTGCAGCGTTTTTTCTCCTGGCTGCTCTAAGGGAGTGTTTGAATGTGCAAAATACAGTTAAATGGAAGAACTTTGCATCCTTAAGCTCCCTAAATGAAGTGTATTGTGAGCCTGGTAGCAGCATTAATCCAGGAAAAACAGCTCTGGGTGCCTCACAGTGAATATTTAACAACACAAATACCACCTGTGTCAAAGCATCGCCGGGAAAATGGGGACAGGTTTGAGAGGCTGCTGATCGTCTCCAAAGCTTTCTTTGGAAAGAACAAAAAGGCAGCTTTGTAGCAAAGGTACTGTTCCTTCTCAATATGCCCAGTGCTGTAGTTGTAAAAAATGAGTACTCAGTCTTTGAAAAATTAATAAAACAGGCTGTTAAATTTTTAATCAGTATCATATCTGTGAGTAGCTTTTAACCCAGATATGTCAGGCTGGGAAGGGATCAGACCCTTCAGCCCATGGGGAGCAGAGAGGTTTGGGTTGTTTCTTCCTCAAAGACACAACTGGACCTCTTTGCCTGGAGTGAGTTTCAAGATGCCATTAAAAACCCTCTCTTGGCCCATGAAGTGTGTCTCAATGTATTTATTTTGACAATTGTAATCCACGTGGTTGCTTAGAAAAATGTCACTGCTCTGGTGGGTGTTGTGTTCCTGGGCTAGAGCAGGAACTGGAGTTTCATAAGGAAGGAATTGCAATGGATTCTGGCAACTTTAATCTCTTTTATTTCTATGGTTTGTTTTAGGAAACACTCCTTTACATCTTGCTGTGATGTTGGGACATAAAGGTGGGTAGAACCATTTGTTTTGTTACCTCTTCAGTGATCCTGGAGATTTGGGGGCAAGAAGAAAAAGGGATTTTTTCCATTTTCCTGAATGCGATCTTGTATTTCAAGCTAGTGAGGTTTTCTGGGAAGAAGATGCCACATGGATTTGGAGAAGAAGAGTGGGAAAAGAAATCTGAGCTTTATTTCCAGCATCCCATCTAACCCTACCCTCGGGCTGTGGGAAGCCATTCCCCCTTCCTGTCACTCCTTGTCCCCAGTCCCTCTCAAGCTCCCCGGAGCTCCTTTAGGCTCTGGAAGGGACTCTGAGCTCTGCCTGGATCCTTCTCTTCTCCAGGTGAATATTCCCAGCTCTCCCAGCCTGTTTGCTTAACTGGAACTGGAACCTGGCTGGTAATTCCAAGTTTATTTGCCTGCTCCCTGCAGAGTGATGTTCTTGTCCTGGGCTCTGTTTAAGGAACCATAAAAATCCCTGGGTGCCTTTGCTGGGTTAGTCAGGACATTGTTTATCCCCACAGGAGACAGTTTATTCACCAGGGAAGTATCTCTTCCTCTCCAGACTGCCACTGACTCACGGCTGCTGCATCTGGAATGACCAGTGCAGCTTCCTGTGGCACCTGTGGTAGGAAAATAACCCAGGAAGTGCTGGCTTGCTGATCAGACATTCCTTCAGCTCCAGCTGGGCCCTGCTCTGTCACCTCCAGACAGCTCAGGGGGGCTTTAGTGACATGTGCTGAGGTTTTCCTGTGGTTGGAAACTGAAGAACCACATGGAAACACTGAAACCCTCCTTGTCTCCTCAATTTTTTCATCCCACTGTCACTTTCCACTGGTGGACAGAGAATGCAGGTGCAGCTGTGTTGTGCGGTTAGTTACACAGCTGCTCTGATGCTTTCCTGGAACAGAGGACAGTTTGCCCTCTTTAAATCCCAGCTTCCCCAGGATGTTCTGGCACACAGGGATGTTGGTGCCTCAGCCTCCTCTGCCTCCTGTACATGTGATGGACTCGGGATTTGCCCCAAATCTGTGTCCCCATGGTCCATTCACCCCTTGGAGAGGGATGAAGATCCTGAGGTGTTTCTTGGTCTTGGTTTGTGTGTGGAGCAGAGAGAGCTGATGTCATATATTAAATATACTTGTTATATATTAAATATCCTTGTTCCACAGGGGTGTGTGTAGCTGAGATGCAGAAATACTATAAAAAGCAAAATCCACGTAGCAGGAGGGACAAGTCTTCAGTGTTATATAATTGGTGGCTGATCACCAATTATTTTTAGTGCTAATATTGAACAGGGAAGTGCTGGAAGTACTTGCATAAATGGCTTTGTTTGGTAGAGTGAGTCAGAATCCAGATATGTGTTTTGATAATCTGTGTAATATCTCTGATAGGAATTGCCTGAGTTATTCTGACTGATTCTGCTGCATCCCTGATGTTTGCTGTAAATAACTGTAAATATTTTGTCCCAGAATGTGCCCACCTGCTTTTAGCCCATAATGCTCCAGTAAAGGTGAAAAACGCTCAGGGATGGAGCCCTCTGGCCGAAGCCATCAGCTATGGAGACAGACAGATGAGTAAGCACCTCTTCATTCATCCAGAATTGCCAATTAATCCCAAATCGGGGCTCATTCAGAACAGGAAGGCAAAGCTCTCAAGCTGTGCTATTTCCCCACACCCCTCATTCAGCTCTCTGAAGGGTTTCTCTCAATCAGCTGAGCATTTTCTATCTACCCATGATCAGGCACATCCATTTCCTTGATAAGAAGTTGCACTGGGTTGCATAAGCCAACCGTTAACTCTGCTCAGACTGAAGGGATTGGGAAAGCTCTGCACGAGCATTTGGGGTTTGGAATGGGAGTGACAGGATCCAAGTGGATTTTAGCTGTGGTCACAAGTTTGTTTGTGTATCAGTTGCCAGTGGGATGTGGCTTTTAGGCTGCATCTCAGCAGGCCACTGGGGAAATACAGTTTATTATATATTATTCAAATATTATTTATTCACCTCAGACACGGAGTAGTAAGGGAAATTATTCTGCTGCTACTCACTGGTGGATGTTAATGGTATTTGGTGCTACCATGTATGGTGGTGCATTCCTATAGCAGAAAACTCACTATATATTATATATATATACATGTATTATTGATATATTAATGCACTAATTTATAATATACCAACCACATTCACGCAGCTCCTCACTACTGATTTTCTCAGTAGATGTTACGCATGTTCAGTACCATATATCTGTATCCACATACTTACTAATACCTGTGTAAAAACCCTCCTAACATGATTATATAGATTATTTTATAAACAATTACAGAGGCTTTTCCTCCTGAGGTGATCAGAGCAGGTTAATGTGCAGTTACTGTAACTGGGATTAATTTCTCAGAGGTCTGATGAAATGTTCCATCACATTGTTGGGTTTAAGACCTCGAGTAAGACACTCACCTGTAATTACCAAACAAACAGAGTTCATGGAGTTAATTCCTGTGTAGTTTCAGCACTCCTGAGGAAGCTCAAGCAGCAATCCAGGGAAAGTGTTGAAGAGAAGCGACCTCGGTTATTAAAAGCCCTGAAAGAGGTGAGTGGTGCTGACAGAAAGAGAGGGGATGGAAAGCAGTGACTTGTGCTCTGAGTATGGACACTCTGGAAAACTGCTAGGAAGGTTTTTCTGTGTTTTTACCGAATGTTTGCTCTTAAAAGCAATCTTGGCTCTGCTTTAAGGGGTCAAAGAATTCTATATAAGATAGTAGTTCCTTTCAGCTTCTAGAAATTTGAATAAAAGGTTTATGTAAGGCAGACCTGCTTGTCATCTTTGCAATCTCAAAGTTTTAGAATCTCTTTATTTCGTTAGATTTTTTAGGCTTTCTTAAATCTTGTATGGATGGATAATTTCCTGGTCTGTTCAGTCTCCAAGCCCAAGTAACTCCTGCTCAGTAACAGAGGAGATTTTTGATTTCAGTCCCCATCAGCATCCAGCAGCCAATTCCCTTGGGCACAGTGAGATATTGCTCAGTTTGGGGACAGCGATTTGTAGAAACCCAAAGTTTAGACTTAGATTTATTTATCTAAAATTAATGCAGTTGTCCCTCTGAAAGCTGAGCTGTGTTGGTGACCCCTGAGCACCTCGTGGTGGGCTTGGCTTTGGCTGCCACGTGCTCTGGAGGCACAGGAGGTTTGACCTGATGACTTCAGCACATTGCCACCATGCCACTGGAAATCGGTGTTTGCAATAGTCCTGCCCAAAACTTGACTCATTAATTATTATATAATTAATTCTAATTCCATGGGGTTGGATGGGATCAATCAAAGCAAGCGGAGAGCTCCATAGTTGTTTTTTAAACATCTGTTTACAAGAAATCTTTTGCAATCCAAGGCTTGATAGTTGTGTGTATTAGTATTAAAAAATTATTAAAATGTGAACTCAGATGTGTTACATAATTTTATTGTTACTGGTTCTGCTGCAGCTAAAGCTTCAGTAATGTTTAAGTTCGGTATAAATTCAAGTACAACATTCGAGAAGGTTTTCTTTGTTTGGCAAACACAACTTCTGCCTGTCTTTCAGCAAATTTTACAGTTATTTAGCCTAAAAAGCCTGTTAACACATTCTTCTTTTCTTCTCAGCTAGGTGACTTCTATCTAGAGCTTCACTGGGATTTTCAAAGTTGGGGTGAGTGATTCCATATTCCTTCCACAGGCAGATAATGCAATCAGCCCTCAGCACACTTGTTCTCCTCTGGTTTGTGCTGGAACATTCACAGTCCAATCCTCAAGATCTGAGTCCTAAAGAAAGGACGCACAACTTTCTCCAGAATTATTTTTGCTTATTCACTTTTGAATTCTCTTCTGCCATCCTGTGACTCAGTCGGGGGGAAGGAGCTGTTTGCTTTAAGAACCTGGTCCATGTCAGGGGGTGGAATGGGATGATCCTTAAGGTCCCTGGTGACCCAAACCAGTATGGGATTCTATGATTTTGTATATTTTTTGTGCTTGTGGTCATTCTGCTTTAATTGGAGCCAGGCTTTCAGTTGGTGCAATATGTAAACTGTCAAATCCCAGAATTCAAATTGTGCAGCCACAATTACTAGATTTTATCAATGGTTTACCTGTGATGGAGACACAAATTCCGTCCTGATACTGGAAGCAGTGTGTGCAATGACAAATCAGTTTTATCAAATAGAAATAGCCCTGGTGTCAGTCAGTTGTGTTTGATTGAGGTGATGATGGAAATGCTGTACTTAAATTAAAACACATCCAGAATCAAGCTGATGGAATGGTTTTAATGGGAATACCTTGCAGAGGGATCTCAGTGTCCTGACTGCCTTTTCTCTCCCTCCTCTAGTGCCTTTACTTTCCCGAATTCTGCCTTCTGATGCATGTAAAATACACAAACAAGGTATAAATATCAGGTGAGTGCTGCTTTTGAACCCAAATCCCTGTGTGTCAGGGAAAAGCTGCATCCAGTGGGCCTGACAGAATCCCCTGAGGAGTCTGGGCACATCAGTGACACAGCACTCTGCCTTGGAATTTCAGACTCTCTGGTTATTTCTTTTGAGCTGAATTTAACTTAAATATAGAGCAGGAGCAGTTCAGCTGGATAAGGCTTTATCTACCAGACAGGCCAATGAAAAATAGGGATTGGATATTTTTAACACAGTTGCAAATAATTGTGCTAAATTCCAGTATTTTGTGCTGCTCCAGTCTGTGGTTTAAAAAAACAGTGATATAATTTCTCTCTTTAAGGTGTTTAATGTGACAAATTCACA
Source organism: Grantiella picta (assembly GCA_013397955.1). NCBI lineage: Eukaryota > Metazoa > Chordata > Aves > Passeriformes > Meliphagidae > Grantiella > Grantiella picta. The sequence goes on along the minus strand of VZRM01008817.1, from coordinate 206,556 downwards.
AACTCAGAAGGGGGTTTCAGGAGTCTCTCCAAGCTCAGTTCTTCAGCTGCTTTAGTTTGGAATCAAATGTATTTTCTGGCTTTTTCTTTAGGGGCCAAAGTTTAAAACAAGCAAAGAGGCAAGAATATGATCCTGGAGATTCAATCTGTAGAAAATGTTGCTTTTAAAGGTGTAACTTGGGTGTGTAAAGTGAATTTTTAGGTGAAATTTGAGTCTGAGCTGTTCTTTCCTTCTCATTTCTAAGTGCTCTGGCTTTATGAGGCCTGACCTGAGGGGAATGAGATAAATACAGGTTTTTTCCTTGGAATCAGAGGCGAATCTGTGAGGAGTTTTAAGCCCTCGCCACTTAGTGCTGAAGAAGTCACCCAGTTCAGGTTCTTTACCCACCTTTTTAAGAGAAAGAAATGCTCTGGCAGTACTGGATATGAATTACTGCAGAGATCATGACCTTGGCTCCATCTTCTCCCAGTTATTCAGGTCTGCCGGAGCATTTCCTTTGTGTTGGTGAGGGAGAATAATAGAAACAGCAGTGAAAATAAGTCAAATTTTAAAAATGAGTTTGTTTCTTAGTCCTCTTCAGAATTTGGGTCAAGTCCCAATATTTTTCCTCAGCTCAGGGACTGTAGGACAGTGCTGAGTTATTTCTCAGTGTGTAGCACATACTGTGTAAATTTTTTCCCTTCCTCATGCTGGCAGTATTAGTACAATTTTCTGAAGAAAACTTCACCTTTGTAGCAATTTTTTGCTCATTTCTACCTCCAGGTTTCACTTAAAAAATCCTATGAAAACTCAGCCCTTTATGTGTTTGTTTGCCATTAAAAAATTCACTTTTGTCTTTGAAAGCTGAATTTCCCCGTGTGTTTATGTGCAATTTTTGTGAAATTTGAGTTTGTTTTCGCAGGCTGGACACAACTCTGATAGACTTTACTGACATGAAGTGCCAACGAGGGGATTTAAGCTTCATTTTTAACGGTGACGCCGCACCCTCCGAATCTTTTGTAGTTTTAGACAATGAGCAAAAAGTTTACCAGCGAATACACCATGAGGTAAAGCTCTGGGGAGGGAGTGGGAAACATCCCAGCCTTTTTTTTGGGATGTATTAAACAAAATTTGCCTCAGAAAGATCCAAAGAACTGCAAACCAAAGAGTTTTTTAGTTGTTACAACTTGAGCTGTGAAGGTGACATCGCATTTTGTGAGGAAAACCAGCTTTGAATCCAGATTTCTGATTGAGGAAAAGCTGGAATGGGAATAGATTGGAAAGACGTGGTTTAGATTATGATGTGCTGCTTTTAATCTTTCCAGTGGGCTTAATTTAGGTGTCCTCAGGTGGGTTTTCAGAGCTGTTCCCACTGCTTTGCATCCTTTTAGTCACTCCGTGGCCAGGTCAGTTGATAACAACGTGAGGGTCTGACTCACTGGACCCCCTGTAATTAGTCAAGTCTTTAATTGCAGCTTTATCCCCCAATCACTTGAGCAGATGGATTATTGCCTGTGGAAAGGGTGTGGCTGCTGAGCTGCTGGATAAATCCCATCGGGATGCTTTATTCACATTAATATTCAAGATTAAACTATTTGGAAACCATTTGGCCAGAGGTTTTATAAAACAGTTTGAAAAATCAGGAAATGCTGCTTCTGGGAAAAGATCCAAAGGACAAGGCTTATGGATTTGTATTTATTTGTGTATTTTTAGCAGAAGTAATCATTATTACGTTCTGCTGAGTATTTTGGAATTTTTCTTCCAGGAATCTGAGATGGAGACAGAAGAGGAGGTTGACATTTTGATGAGCAGTGATATTTACTCTGCCACCTTGTCCACCAAATCCATCACGTTCACACGAGCCCAGACGGGGTGGCTCTTCAGGGAGGACAAAACTGTGAGTGGGAGGGAGCTCAGAGCCTGGGGGTGGGCAGGAGGAGGAAGGAAATGCACTGGAAAAAGCATTGGAACAGATCTCCTGGAGAAACTGTGGCTGCCCCTGGATCCCTGGCAGTGCCCAAGGCCAGGTTGGACGGAGCTTGGATCACCCTGGGACAGTGGAAGGTGTCCCTGCCGTGGCAGGGGTGGCACTGAAAGGCTTTAGGGTCCTTTCCAACCCAAACCAGTCCAGGATTCTAAAAGGATAAGGTGTCCAGGACAAAGGAAAAATGTCTCTCCCTATATCCCCAACTGTCACAAGTTCATTCCATGTGGAATCTCTGCCGGAGTGCCTTGAGAGGAAAAACTGGGAACAGAGATGCTCTAGCTGTTGGGCAGGGGGAGGACAGATTGTACTGGAAAGGACTTTATCCCAGGAGGCTCTGATCTCTGCAGGCTGATTCCAGGGAGTGCAGGAAGGATTGTCTGCACTCCCATCGGAGAAGGGCAGGGATGGGAGTGCTCTGGGAAGGGATTGCAGTCAGATTTCCCTTGGCCACTCCAATCCTTAAATAATCTCTGTCTTGAAGTTTCTGTTGATAAGAAGTTCCTGCTGGAGCTCATGTGGGGGGCTGGGGGAGTTCCAGGTCCATCCCAAGTTCCCTTATTGCCATTGTTGGATACTCAGGAATCAAAATGCTTTTATTTTCTATGAGTCACTAATGTCCTAATTCATTTTGTGCAGGAAAGAGTAGGGAACTTTTTGGCAGATTTCTACTTGGTGAATGGACTTGTATTGGAATCCAGGAAAAGAAGGGAACATCTCAGTGAGGAGGACATCCTTCGGAATAAAGCGATCATGGAGAGCCTGAGCAAAGGGGGCAACCTCATGGAGCAAAATTTTGAGGTATAATAGCTAAACTTTTTCCCAGGATGGAGGAGAATAATCTTGCACAGCAATCATTGTGCAAAATGCATAGCTAATGTTTTTATTTTCTTTCGATTGGCATAATTTAAAAATAATAAACATGACCTACAAGTGTAATTGTGGTGATGCATTAATGAATTATCCTGATTAATGCACACAGGGAGGGATTTCTGTGGTTGTAGTGGGTATTCAGCCTTAATTTGTCTCTTAGAAGAGATGAGGGGTTTGGCTGTGGCAAATCACTTCAAATTCTTTTAGACCCAGCGTTGATTGTTGGGAATGAAAAGGAAGCCAGAAAGGCAATCGTGTTCCTTTGAGCTTCATTAAAATGGAAGGAAGCCTGTGATTAGCACCAGGAAATCAAGAGCTCTTCAGAACGAGCCAGGCTTCAGCTGGGGAACACACACAGAGCTTTTAAAGTGATTAATTTATTTCTGTGTGAGCTGGAGCTGCTGCCTTGGCACTCAGACCCCTGAATTAACTCATTATGATGGAACAGCACAGCCCAAACCTATAGAAAGTGCCCTTGCAGGCCAAACACCTCAGTGGGGGCTGAGAGCTGGGCTAACCAGGGCAGGCTTTATGGCTGCTGTTGGAGCTGAGGGGGAATTCCAGGCTGGAATGTCAGGATGAGGAGGGACAGCAGAGCTGAGCTGTGTTTGTGTCCCCAGCCTGTGCGCCGGCAGTCGCTGACGCCGCCATCCCCCAACACCATCTCCTGGGAGGAGTACATCTCTGCAGAGAGTGGCAAGTAAGTGCTGCTGGACTGCAGCTGACAGGGATTCCAGGGAATGGCACCTGGAATTCCTCTGCATTCCTGGCATGGGGCTGGGGGGGTTTGCTGGGGTTTTTGTGCTCTCCACGTGGTGGGGGCTGCTTGTGTGCAGTTCTGTGGGGTTTGGTGTCTCAGTGTTGGTTCTCCAGAGGGCTGGGATGTGATCCCTGTGTGTGGGAGCAGAGTCAGCCTTAGCTGCCTCAGCTACAGACAGGGAATCTGGGAATGCTTTGGCCTGGGAGGCCCTTAAAGCACACTCAGTTTCACCCTCTGCCATGGGCGTTTCTGGGCTTTCTGTAGTGTTTATTGACAACATGTTTATGAGGGATTGTTGGAAAAAGTAGTTTCCCTGTTTATGTCTTGTTACCTGGTTTGGCAGAACTCAGAGTAATCTAAATTAAGCCTTTTTTATCTTTACTCTGCACAGCTTTACAATAAAGCAAATCCTTTGAAAGTAGGGATTCTTCCCTGATGTTTTCCAACCCTAGTCTGTTTTCCTTCCTCTAAACCCAGGATTTCCTTGGGAAACACTGACTTTGCTTCTCCCTCTCCCTCACAGAGCTCCTCACCTGGGCAGGGAGCTGGTCTGCAAGGAGAGCAAGAAAACCTTCAAAGCCACGATAGCAATGAGCCAGGAATTCCCCTTAGGAATCGAATCGTGAGTCCAAGCTTAAATTGGGAAGCTGGGATCCGCTGTGGCTGGGGGAGGAGCCAGGAGGGTTAGCAGTAACTGCTCCCTGATCTGCCTGATCCCACAGCATTCTGAAATGTATTTCCCCGTAAAGGGTTTTAGCACAAAATTGTGTCCCCTAAACCAGTGCAAAGCCAGGTCAGTTCCTCGTGTCCATGGAGAAAGGGGGTAGTATCACGTCCCTCACCTCCTGTGGAAAATTGGATTTGGAGAAACAAGAAATTGCTATCCTGGTGTTGTTTTGTTGCAATTCTGAATCACGGGGTGACCCTGAAGCCCTGGGGGTGGAGAAGGGTAATGATGTCATTGTCACCTGCTGTGTCCCCCCAGGCCCTTTGGATGATGTTTTCCTGTTCCAGAGGGACAAGGGGTGGGAGGAGATCTGTCACGAGCTCTGCTCTCCTTTGCAGGTTGTTGAATGTCTTAGAAGTCATTGCACCCTTCAAGCACTTTAACAAACTTAGAGAATTTGTTCAAATGAAACTTCCACCAGGCTTTCCTGTCAAGTTAGGTAAGAGTACACAGCGAGTCCTGGGGCTTTGTATATCCAGGATTTTGAGTTGGAAAAGCCCTTTAAGATCAAGCCCAGCCATCCCCAACACTGCCAAGACCACCCCTGCCCCGTGTCCCCAAGTGCCACCTCTGGCTTTGAAATCCCTCCAGGGATGGGGACTCAGCACTGCCCTGGGCAGCTGTGCCAGGCTTGGACAGCCTTTCCAGGAAGGAATTTTCCCTAATATCCAATCCAGATCTAAATTTACGCACTTAATCCTGCAATATGTTCAGAAAATGTTCTTTCAAGTTTTGGGAAAGAACTCTCACTAGGAATGTGTTGCTGGAGATTTCAGGAGAATTGCTAGGGCTTTGATCCAAGGGCAGTGAGATGTACTGGATTATTCCTGCATTGGAGGAGGATCTCAGGTGGGGAGTATTTTGTACCATTCCTGTGTTTCTTTTTCTTCAAGGATTATTGGTGATAGATTTAAGTGAATAACATAAAACTATTTCACTTGTAACAGATGGAAATGTCTAAAATTAACGTATTCGTGGGATAGATGATCCCAGCATGAGCTCCCCAAAAGCAGTAGCAGCTTTTCTAAGGGACACAGGATTTCTGGAACTGCAGGGAGCTGTGTGAGCCTGACAGTCCTGGACAGGCTGTGCTCTCCCTCTGTCATATTGGCACAGCGTTCCAGAACAGTGTGGGTTGGGCAGGGACACCTCCCACTATCCCAGGCTGCTCCAAGCCCTGTTCAGCCTGCCCTTGGACACTGCCAGGGCTGGGGATTGGTGCCATTCCTGGCTTTTCTTTGCCCCTGACTGTGCCCTTCTCCCTGCCCCGCAGATATCCCGGTGTTCCCCACCATCACAGCCACTGTGACGTTCCAGGAGTTCCGTTACGATGAGTTCGATGACTCCATCTTCACCATTCCCGACGACTACAAGGAGGATCCCAGCCGCTTCCCAGACCTCTAACGGGACTGGAAGGTTCCTGGGGAATCCACGCTGGCATCCCAGGGCGAGGGCATGGCTGCAGCCACACTAGAGTAGAGCCGTGGGGCACAGCGAGGGATGAACTCCACGAGGCAGCAAAGGGAAGGAGCAGCAGTGCAGATGTGCTGAGGGCATCCAGCCGCTCCAGCTCCCGCTTCCCAGAGCCTCTTGCTGCCATTCCCCTTGGCACAGCCAGTCCTGGCCCGGGAGCTGCCACCCCCAGCTGGGAGGAGCTGCTGCTTTTTAAATTTTTTACACTTGTGGTGATCCACGAGGCACTGCTGGACCTTGGCACCGAGCTGGGCATGGGGCTGGGGGTGAGCCCCCCATCCTTCCCTGCTCCCTGCTCCCTGAGCTCACAGCTCAGCCTCGGAATGTTGGAAGGTATCCCGAAGGAATGCCTTGGCTGTATGAATGAACCAAATGGGCACCACTGGCACTTGGATTTCCTCCTGCAGTCCAGGGACCGAGGCACCTCCGGAGCATCGGCCCAGCCTGGTGCTGCCCCTGCCTGATCCCTCATTCCTGCTTCCCTCCCTGCTCCCTGCCTGGCCCCCTGTGCTTTTGGGGAGCACTCCAGGGCTGCCTGGCCAGGAATGTCACTTGTTCATCCTTCATTTGACCCTCACTCGGGAGAGTTGTCCCAAAAAGGCTGAGCACCACCAGGTCAGTTTGTGTGCACCCTCAGCTGCCCTGGAAAACTGGGAAAAGCTCAGGCATTTCCCCTTCCTGCAGGAGGAGCTTTCCCTGCACTCGGGGTCATTGTGGTGCTCACGGGGAGTTTTCACTGGGATGTTTCCACAGGAATTTCCTGTCTCTTCATATTTTAGTCACAGAGAATCCCAGACTGGTTTGGGGTGGGAGGGACCTTAAAGCTCATCTTGTCTATCCCCACATCATGGATGTTTCAGTACTCCAGCTCCTTGAGCTTATTCCCATTCCCAGTGGTTCCAGTCTCCTCATCTGACAATAATCCACCTTTTTGGGGTTTCTTAGGCAGGATTTGTGCAAAAGGCTGATGGTGCTATTTGTTTGTATGAAGAAATTCAGATTCAAGTGCTGTGGTGTCATTGTACAGAAATGTAAATATTTTCCAAATTATATTCTTTGTGCACTGTAGGTAAAACTTTTTCTGGAATTCCATAGAGTTAAGGATCAAAGTTTATAATGAAGAGGATCACTGATGCTCAGTGGAGGGAACAGCTGTGCTGAGCACGAGGGATAAGGGAGAGGCTCAGCACAGGGCAAGGTGTCAGGCACACCTGAGAGCCGGGGATTCCACACTGCTGGAATCTGATCCATCCCAAAGGATATGGAGGAGGCCCAGGGAATCAGTCAGCCAAGTCCAGGTGCACTGGAGTGGCAGGGTGGGTTTGGCCCTTTCCCAGCACCTCTGTGCACCTGGGGAGCCACTGGGACATGTGGGAATAGGGAACATTGGGACAGGGGAGCACTGGGACAGGGGAGCAGTGCAGCTTTGTCATCAATTCAAACTCAAATCCAAAATAAAACTTGAGGGAAAACAAGCAAAGGGAAATGCCTCCTGCAGTGCTGTGTCAGGGCAGGTGTGGAGCATCCGCTGGGAATGATGGAACTTGTTCTCCCGAGTCATGATGAATTCCTGACGTGTTTCACACCTCTGGGAGGAACTGACAGAGTTTGTGCTGCTCCTGGGAGCCAGGTGGGATCCTCTGGGACAGACTGGGAATGTCCATGGGGCTGAGCTGGAGCTTGGATCAGTGCCCGTGGGGCAGGACACGGCTCTGTCCCCTCCCCCCCGGTGTCCCTTGTCCCCTCCCTGGTGTCCCTTGGTCCCTTCAGGATGCTTTGTGCAGCTGCAGGACCTGTGCCAGGTGTGGAGCCAAAGCTGGTGCCATGCAGGGCACCCCATTCCTTGGGAATTGCAGTGAAGGTGGGAGTTTCCTCCCCAAGGTGAATGTCAGAAATCCCTTTCCTCAGTGGTACAGGGAGGATCCATGGATTTGTGTTTCTTTGCATTTTTGGTTATCCCAAATTCATCCCTGGCTCCATGGAAGCATTGCTGGGGCTCTGGGGCCTGAGCAGTGCAGCCAGTGCTGGTCCCAGGGTGGATCCTGGCCTTGGAGCTAGAAAATAAATATGGGACTGAGGCTCCTGTGGCTCATTCCCTCTGAACAGCCCCTGCTAGCCGTGGGTTGTCTGCCCAAAGCCCAGGGCAGGTCCTGGAAGTGTTTCCTGTGGCCTCTGGCTGCAGATTTGGGGGATTTTAACCCCCCAGGACACAGCTGCTCCCTTGGACATCTCCAGGGTTTGCAGGAAGGGTTGCAGTGAGTTGTTCCTAAGGCTTGTTCTGCACTGGGATGTGGGCACAGCTTTGGAACTGTCCTTGTTCTGGTTTGTCCCAGGGAACACATCTGGCTGCTCCTGCCCTCCCTGTGGAGCTGAGGGATGGGAATTCCCTGGATTGTCCCTCAGTTCCCAGGGCAGCCCTGCAGGCTCCCAGAGCTGCTCTCGGTACTTTTCCCTCCTCCTGGGATGTTTCCTGTCCAAACATTCCGAGTGGGGAGTTCACACATAGGAACACCTGGGCAGCTTCTTGATGGATGCACTGCAGGAATCCTCAATGAGAGGGACTGCCGGGGTGGTTTTCCATGTTTATATCCCTGATTTCTCCACGTAAGGCTGTTTTTGTCACTGGGGTTGTGTTGCATGGACACTGGCAATGTTTGTGGGTGTGCAGCACAGGGTCCCTCCCCACTCCCGTAGCTTTGGGAAAGTCCTGTCCTGAGCAGGATTGATCCAGCAGAGCCTCAGCTTTTCTCATTTTCCCAAAGCTGTTACAGGAGGGTTTGGTCCCTGGGAATAAACACACATCCATGGATCGTCTGTGCAGCAGCTCGAGCTCATCCCTGTGGCCTGGGAATGTTGGGGGACCAGGGGCAGCCTCCTGGACATTCCAGCTGGGAATTGGTGTCCAGGGCAGGAGGAAAAGGGATTTGGCACAGGCTGGTGGGAATCACACCCTGCTGCTCCTGGGGGGTCAGGGCTGCCCAGGCTGGGGCTCTCCTCCCACCACATCATTTTTCCTGAGGTTTTTTATGGCTCTTAAAAGATAACCAGGAATTTTGCTCGACCCAATTCCGACCTCGCTGCGGAAGCGTCCCGCAGGTTGCTCCTGAACCAAACCGTTCCTCTGGTCTTCCAAACTCCTGCTCCGTCCTGTGGCAAAGGGAACTCCCTGGTTTTCCTGTCCTCCCACCACTGCAATTCCCGATTCCTGCCTTGAATCCATTTGTCACCCCGGGTGTGTTTGTGCTGGAATCCCACCATATTCCGTTGATATTCCCAGCAACCCTCTGTTATTTTACTGTCTCTGCTCCTGAGTCGTAATTCCCTCCAGGAGAACTGCGTTATTTAATCCGGATTAACCAATTCCTGTAATGCTGCAGTTTCACTTTTCTTTTCCTGACAATTTGTAACTCCCATGGAAAACAAGTCACCTCTCTTGCGTTTTCCTGTCGTCTGCTCCCTGTTTTTCTCTGCCCTTCACTCATAGTCACTTTGGGTTGTATCATTTGTTAGAATAAAGACCAAACTATGCTGTTGGATTGGGAAACTGCTCCACCTGTGCAATCCAGGCTTCTCTCTCCTGCCCCGGCGCTTCCCGGGACTCAGCTCTGCTGTGGCTGGAGTGGGATGGGAGGGGAGGGAATGAGCTCCTGCTGCTGCGTTCTGCAAGGGCATTTTCTTGGTCATTTTTTAAATAAAATCCTGCGTTTTCATTACAGCCTCTTCTCGGCCCTCTGTGAATCCCAGATGTTTATGAGGAAAAGGATGAGCAGCTCCCAGCCTCACCTGTAGCTGAGGGAAGGGTTGGGAACAGCTGGCTGGGAGGGATGGGAAAAGGGAGCCTGAAAGGCACTGAACTGTGTTCAGTCCTTAGAGATTTCACCTCCGCAGTCAGGATTGAGCACCCTTGGATCACAGGATGGGAGAGTTCTGGGCGAATGGAGAGCAAAGCCTGCCATGTCCACAGAGGCTTTGGCCTTGCAGGTTGGGTGGTTGGAGGGGATTTTTGGTTTGGTTGGTTTTTTTGTTTGTTTGTTTGTTTTGAGGGGGGCTGTTTGGGGGTTTTGGGTTCTTTTTGTTTGGTTTTTTTTTTGGTGGTTTTTTTTGTTTGTTTTTTTGTGAGGGCTGGGGCTTTTTTGGGAGGAGGTTTGGGGTTGGGGTTTTTGGTTTTTAAACAGCCTTGCTCTCCTGCCCCCAGCGTCAGCCCCTGAGCTCAGAGAGTGATCAGTGCCTCCCTCTGCAGTTACAGATTTGCCGATTTTAAATGTTTCTAAAGGGGAAGGAAAACTTCGGGAAGGGCTCAGCCATTCCCAGTTAAAACAAAGATTTCCATAATTGCAGCTGTGGCCCTGAGGTTGCTCCAACTGATCCCTGCCAGGCTCCTATCCCTGCCCTCTGGCAGTGGGAAGCCATTCCCTGTGTTCTGTCCCTCCATCCCTTGTCCCCAGTCCCTCTCCAGCTCTCCTGGAGTCCCTTTAGGCACTGGCAGGAGCTCTGAGCTCTCCCTGCAAGATTTTCCTGCTTTTCATCCACCAGCATTTATTTCTGGTTCTTCCCAGCAGTCCCATAAACCTCCACATTCCTATTTTAACCCATTTTCGCCCCCAAAAGTAAAATAATTCCTTCTTCACTGTAACAGGGAAATGGAAACAAAAGTCTCCTCTAAGGAATGAGGTGAAGTTCAGTGCATCCAGCGGTGGAAATAAAACCCAGGCGTTTTCTAGGAAGAGGAGTTGAAGTTTCAGGGTTTTATTATCAAAGTTTTGTAAAACATTTTCTGAAACTGTACATCGACATGGCACAAACTGTCGGCTACTTTTGTCTCTTTACCTGCACAAAAGTAAAAGCTCTGGAGCTGCTGGAACTAAGGAACAGCTTTGGGTAACTACTCTGCAAATACCATGGGATCACCGAGTGCGGGAGGGAGGGAACGGCTGGGACAGGAACACAAATTCATCCATTTGTACAACTTGAGATCAAGTAAAAAGTACATTATCAATGGACTTGCTTTAAAAACAGACCAAGGTCATTTTAAAATGCACTCCCTGCTGCAGCGGGTGAGCTCCTGAGCCCCCAGCCCTGGGGAAAGCCGCTCCCCCAACCTTCCCTCACTGGGCACGGGCAGGATTCCCCTTCCCGAGGTCAGACCACTGCAGCTCACCCCGCGTGGGGCTGAAGGGATGTGGTGGAGAGAGACCCCTCAGGAAGGTCAGGGCACTGAGCCCTGGGCAAAGCCAAGCAAAACCCACCGGGAAACCAAACCCAGCGGAGCCCAGAACTAAAGCCAGGAGCACAGAGCTGGTGCGATCCAAGGCCGACTCCGGAGTGTCCGGGGCAGCCCTCGGTGCCTGTCCTGGGGCTGCAGGACAAGGACATTGTGCCACACTCCCGGGGCATTCCTCCAGGACAGGGGGTTGTGCCACTCTCCCCCTGCTCCCGGGGCATTCCCACACTGCTGGGCCCTGCTGGCTCAGCCCGGGACACTCTGGAGGGAGAGAGGGAAGGAGGGAGGGAGGTGTGGCCTGGCCTGGCCCCGGAGCAGGGAGGTCCCTGTCTCAAGCTTTGGGTGTGAGTTAGTATCAGGATGGACAGACCATGGAGAGCTCGGAGCTGGATACATCTAGGTTGAGGATTAACAAGTACAGCATAAAGGATCACACTGTGAGGGGCTGTGGGAGGGCTCAGTCACTCATGTCCATGTCCTCCTCGTGGTGGTCATCCCCGTTCACCTTGGATTCCCTGCCCGGATCCCCACTGCCCTTCTCGGCTCCGGGCTCCTTCCCTTTGGGGGAGGGAGCATCTGCCACCTTCTTCTCCTCCTTCTTCTCCTTCTCGCTGTCGTAGCCCTGTTCCTCCTCGTCGTAGTCCCTTGTGACCTGCTTTGCCAGGGAAAGGGACACGTTAACACTTCCCTGTGGGGCAGGGCGGGGGGGATGTGGGGATGTGGGGCAGGGCTGGCAGCAGCTCCAGGGGTTTATGGAACATACTTTCACATCCTTATCGCTCTCGGATTTCCGGTCTCGATCCTTCTCCTTGTCTTTGCTCTTCTTTTTCTTGCTCGTTGATCGCTCCCTCTCGTCTCTGCTCCTCTCCTTGTCTTTATCCTTCTTCTTTTCCTTTTTATGCCTGTGAGGATACAGCAGCAGAGGGATGAAGCACATCACCACCACCCCATTCCGCGGCTGAACTGTGCCCAGAGCGTTACCCACAGTCCACAACAAACCCAAAGAAAGAGTGCAAGTAGGAACAGCTTCTGCTTTCAGGAAATACCCCAAACCCCAATTTCTTAGCACACCACTGCAAAGCCAGGGCTGAGAAATGCTGTGGTGAATAGAATCATGGAATCTCCTGAGCTGAAGCGCCCCACAGGGATCACAGAGTCCAAATCCTGGGCAGTAAGAACAGCAATGTTCCAGTGTTTTCCAAGGGAGCACCTCAAGCTCCCCATCCCAGGACAGGGTCACAGGATGCCCAGGCCACCCAAAATCAGTTGATTCCTCCTGTGCAGAGCCAAATTCCTGTCCTACTCCTACCACCCCTGGAACACCTGACTCCTGAAGCTCCCAGCCAAGCCCAGGGCAGCTCTGTGCTCAGAGCTGATGAACTGATGGTAAAAGCAGAACAGGGAGCACAGATCCATCCCCAGCACAATCCCCTGTGAGTTTCCCTGTAGGGTTACAATTTGGAATTTCCCACCCAGACCCCCTTTTTTCCAGCCAAGTGTTTCCCTGACCTTCTGGGTGATGGGGATCGGGACATTTTCCGTTTGGGAGATCTGGGTTTTTTCGGGGATCGTGTCCCGCTCCGGCTCCTCCTGCGCCGCCGTTCTCTGCAGGGAGAGACACAGGAGATGTGAACTCAGTTTTTATTTTTTTAAAGCTATAAATGCATGCTAACTCCAAACCCCAGCCCTGTTCACAGGGTTTTTTAAAAGAGTTGTTAAAACTGCAAGGTAAATTTGGAAGTTTTTTTGAAAAATGAAACACATTTTGCCTGGATTTGTTCCCTAAATCAAGAAGAGCTTGGCAGTGACCTTGGAGCATCAAACTCTGACAGAGAGCAAGGAGAAACTGTTCTAAGCCCAAAGAATTTACCTCAAACACTACAGGAAAATTGAAGTATCTCATAGACACAGGTGGTACAGGTGCTGTTGTGCACCATCCACACTGGAATCATGATCCAATGGGATCCAGGCACAGTTTGGGCTGAAACCTTAAAGCCCAGCTCATTCCACCCCCTGCCATAGGCAGGAACACTTTCCAGCTGGTCTGTTACAAGAACATTTCTTTCTATTTAATAATTAAGTGAATCAAAATCCTGCTGGGAACAGAGAGGAAGGAAAATCCCATTTCTGTACCTGCTTGTGCTTCTGGATCTTCTGGTTGTGCTGTAGCTTTTGGGGGGAGTTTTCGAACGTTTCTTTTCTTTCTCTTCCTTCTTTTTATCCCTTTTGGCAAGAAGAGAGATTGTCAGTCAAAGGCAATTTCAAACCATTCAAAAGCACTTCCTGATTTGCTGTACAGGGACAGGAATGCAGAGCTGGGAAGGACAGGGATGGCTCTCCAGCCCCTCCATGTCCTCCTTGAACTGAGGAGTTGGAGAGAATTATTTACAGCCCTGGAGGCATTACCTGGTTTTGGATGTGCTCCGAGACCTCCTGCTCCTCTCTCTGGAATGAGATCTCCTTCTCCTTGGACTTTTGGATCGCCTCCTGCTTCTGGATTTGGAATGAGATCTTCTCCTTGATCTGCTTCTGGAGCGTCTGCCAGGGAAACACCAGCATGGGAGTCACAGAAAGGACATTTTGGGGCTATTCCTGCCCAGCTAAGTGCTAAGGAAAATCCCAGAAATCCAACTAAAGCCTCCATGCACAGCTCTCCCTGCTCTCCTCGTCCTGCACAGGAGTTCTGCTGACACCAAAATGTGAATAAATCTCTAGAGCACTAATCCAAACCCAAGTGTCCCTTAAAAGAATGATTTTTGCAGGAATTGTTCCATCTGTGAGAGGTGTTTTTAAGGAATTGCTCACTCACCTGTGTCTGGATGAGGAAGGTGTCCTCCTCCTCCTCGAGCGTGACCTCGACCTCGAATGTCTTCGTTTTTCATCTTTTTTGTCTGAAAAAGGAAAAGCAGAGCAAAAACCAATTTTGTTTTTGGTATTCAGAAGGATTTTCTAAAGGAAAGAACCTGGAGCTTTCATGTAATAGATATAAATAAACTGAATTTTGCCATTTGAAATGAAGGCTCATCTATCATTTTCTTCACAAGAAGACACAAAGAACCAACACAGGACAGGGACATGACTGTGAAATAAAATAACAGTTTTATGCAAAACTGGAGAAGTCAAAATTCAGAAAAAACTTGATTTAAGTCAGTGCAAAGCTGATGGCAGCAGGGCAATGGAAAATCCTATGAAAATCCCAGAATCTGCCATTTTGTGAGGGGTTGAAGAACCTCTCAAATGATTGTTTTGAACTTCCCACAAAAAAAAAACCTCAAGCAAAACAAGAACAAGAACAGGAGCTCTGTTATTTCCTAGAAATCATGAGGAAGCTGCAGAACTCTGTTATCAGTGTTCAGGTTTCTGCCTCTCAGACTTGGTGGCTCTGACATTTGTGGGAGAACTTGTTCTAAAATCAACCTGTTGAAATAAGCTCTAAAAAGGAGAATTTTTTACAAACTTGCTCAGATGTTTTACAGCCTTTAAATCAGCGAATTTTGGGAAAAACAACTGATTAATTCCAGCACATTTCTGCAGCACACATGGAGCATCCACTGCAGGATGATTAAAAAGCTAATAACTGAATTCCCTACAGACCACAGGCATTAAAACAGTATTCTGCACACCATCAGTTTCTATCCTGTGCTGTCCAAGCTCCATTCTGGCTGGAATGGCTCATTCCAGGCTGGAATTACCTGGCTCTATAGCAGCAGAAATTAAGGACTGTGCTTCTCGGACTCTCTTCATGGCCTCTTCTATTTCTTTACTGGAGGTATCTGATTTCAGACTTGGGGACACAAGACCTGCAGCCACATGGTTCAACCTGGTCAACACAAAATTCCAGAAATTCAGGACTGAGGAATCCAAGGGATACACATCTGCATTGTCAGATTGAGACAGTTTGTAAGAGAAGGGAATCCTGGAATGATTTGGGTTTGGAGGGACATTAAATTCCATCTCTTCCCACCCCCTGCCATGGGCAGGGAACCTTCCCTAGCTCAGGGTGCTCCAAGCCCATTCCCAGCTGCCATCAGCGCCAGCAGGACAAGGATTGGGCACTGAATCCCCATGGATATTCCCCAGCACAGCAACACAAGTAATTGGGAACACTGGTGCTTACTTTGGATCCACTGTGCTCATCAGTTTTAGGAGCTGATCTGCTGCGAGAGACTGTGAGGGAAAGAAAAATGAAGTTAAAACCAAGTTGGGAGATGTGTGAGCTGAGGATAATCTTCCTTGGAAGTTTTCCCAGCTGGAAAACCAGACCAGAACACCCCCAGCAAAGAGGACAAGCCTCATTGATCTGGTGTAACTGGGGCTGCTGGGAGGCTGTGAACATCCCACTCTGGGGGCTCAGGGGCTTCATTTTCCACAGCAGCCAAACACAGCCCTGCCCTGGAGAGAGTCAGGAATAAAACCACAAATGGATAAAAATACAAATGGATAAAAAGACACTGCTGGGCTGCGTTTGTATCTCTAATTATGTATTAATAACGCTGTGGACAGGTGATTTCTGTTACTGTAAGAGAACAGAGCTCTGTGCTGTCTGTCCACTGAAAGTCTCAATGCCAACATCTAAAACTTCCATGAAAAGCTGTACTTTAGAGCTTTTAGGAAAATCCAGGTGTTATTATGATCAGTCACTTCACACATCACTGGTGTATGAACAAGTGAACGTTTAATCCTCACTCACTTTCTTTACAATGAACCAAAACGGTTTGTTACAATCTGCTGGTTTAATGTACAAAAATCCTCCATCACCCCAAATTTACATTTTTCCAATATGCCATTATAATGCTTCTCCCTCCCCACATTTTTTATTTAATTTTCACCATTATTTGCTTGCTCTTCCATATGGAATACACTAAAAAAAATTGCTAAATGACAGCAATAGCAATACATTAAATTATTGCTACTTCTTGTTGGTGTAAAACCGTATTTGGTTCTTACCTCTTAAATATATAGATATGCTCAATATATTTACATTGACATATTCTATTGATATAGAATACTGTATATTGAGTATATATACTCAATATTCTATTACTTAGTACCTGAAAGTCTGTCTTTATTCAGCTTTATTGACCTAATAAAGCCTCTTACCATTATTGACACCTACAAATTAAAAAGTCAAACTACTCTTTACTTGAAGTACAGGAGAGGTTCATGGCCTGATAATTACACATATTTGAAATATTTCACTGCTATTCCCAAACTATTCCACGGCCCCTTCCAGCATTTAATTTGATATTCAAGGAGATTTTTTTTATTCCAAGCAGAAACAATCCCTGGAGTTTCCAGGCAGTGGCTGTGAAGTGACATAAATGAAAAATAACCTTTAAAGCAGGAAAGAGGGGGGACAATACAGGATATTTCGGAATGAGGACGTACCTGGGAGTTCAGGTTTGCTCCAGGAAGCCCAAGAGCAGCAAGGGCAGGGTCGAGAGCAGGAGCTCCTAAAGCAGCTAAAGGGACAGCACCAATCTGTGACAGAGACAGCAGTTAGGGCCACAGGCAGTGACAAATTCTGGGATCAGAATTTCCCTTTGCATCCCGAAAAATAAAGGTGGAGGAGTAAAGCATTCCAGCAAATTGAAGGGGTGGTTTAAAACAAAGTTATTTTCCAGTGCTAAAATGCAAATTTATTCTAAGTTTCTGAGGAAATCACCTCATTTCTAATTCAATTTAGGATTGAGATGGTCATGGTTTATGTTAAAAGGCAATGTAACAATATTGCATCTCTGCAAGTATCTCAAATTGGGTTAGAAGCCCTGGGAGACCAAAATTCTCCCTAAAGCAGCTCATTTTGGGCCATTTCAAATGAGATGATCAAGGCAGACACTCAAACCCACCACACACCTTCAAGATGGGCTTGAAAGCCTGAGTGCAGTACATTCCCCTAAAACGGACGTTTAACTCATCCCACCAGGAAGAAGGCTGGGAGCAGCTTGGGCTTCAGAGACACCACTGGAATCAAGGTGGCTCAAGAACCACTGCCAGAATTGATATGCACAGCTCTTAGTGAATGAAATCTTTTGGGTTGGATTTGGTTCTTCCAACCCCTTCTCTGGGTTTCAAAGGTTAAATTTAGGATCTTCCCTCCTGAGCAGCTCCATGGTCAGGGGGTCCTTCAGCCAAGCATGAGCTGGAGTTGGAGAAGTGCAGGATTAATGAGGCTTTATTAGGATTAATTTGCCTCTTGCACTTCGATTCTGTGCCCTGTAAGAGTTGAGCTGTGACTCCAACTGCTCCCACAATGTGTAATTCTCACTGTTCATCTTCCACATGAATTCCTGTGGGTTCACAAAACCAGGCTCCAATTTTCCCCTCAGCTGGAGGATTAATGAAGGGAATCTCACAGCATGGCAGCTCCTTGGACTCGAGGAATTTAAAATCTACAGGATCTCTACCGCTTGTTACATCTGTAAGTACAGTGGGTAAGAGAGATGGGAGACACAAACAGGGCCCTGAGATACCAGAAAATACGGAAATAAGGGAATAGGGAAATAAGAATATTCCATCTAACAGCTGATCATTATTGTGTCCCGATTCACATCAGAGCTGTCCCAATCCATCAGGGTCAGGAACATATTCTAGGAATTGGCTTTAGCACATCAGTCCTGGAAATGAAGTGGAATTAAGTGGGAATGCTGCAGAAGACACGCAATGTTTGCCAGCCTACCTGAGAGAGAGGGTTGGGAGTGGGCAGCAGGCCACCCCCGGGCAGCAGCCCTGCCACGGCATTAGCTGGTGCCAAGAGAGACAAAGCCTTAGTCTCATCAGGAATGACTCCTGCAGGAAAACAGCCTGGCATTAGAGAGCATCCCAGCCCAGAGGCACCAAATACACAAATACACCCAGCAAAGTCTCCCTGATACACCACCTGAGTTTGTTGAAAGTACTTATGTTGGCTAAAATACAAAGCTTGATGGCTATTAATATTTAGCATTAACTTTTTTGTCAGAATGCAACTTCAATGGGTGACAATTTGACTGTTCCTTTTTCTCTACAAAAGGTTAAGTTTCTAGAGCAAAAAAATAGCACAATACACACTACTTTGTTGTTAACACTGCCAAGGTTTCATCACCTGTACTCGATTTTTAAGTCATGAACCAAACGTAAGCAAGCACAGTCGGTTCTCCAGGGGTGAGAGTGCTCTCAACTTTCAAAAGCTGTTTTATGAACAACGACTCGTGTCGGCTGCTTCACTACAAAGCACACAGAAAAATCAAGATACACAAGACAAAAAAAGTTGGATTTAGGGGTTAATAATATGGTACAGTTCACTATTGTTTTCTTTTACACCTACCATACAAATTTTGGCAAACTTAAAGAGAAGGGATGGGTGTTTTGGGTAGGGCTTTTGCTGACGTGGCACATGGAATGCGATCCCTGCGGCTCTCCGGGAATGCTGGGGGTGTGTCTGTGGCTGGGATACACACAGGGATGCTGGCACATTCCTTACCTGTGCAGTAAAATGCATTTGCTCCAGTATGTGCCAGCTTAGAGCACCAACAATGCTGCTACCACCTGCCGTGGCACAGGGGACTTCTGGCCCAAAGTCTTGCGGCCAACTAAGACCAGGGGCTCATTGCACTGCCTGCTCTGCACACAGAGTGCTCAGGGCCCTACTAGGACACAATTGTGGAGGGGTTTTTACTCTATCCAACAGCAAAAGCCCTATACAGATGGATTAATTTGTTAATGTGCCCAAGCCCCCAAAATGAGAGTTCAATAAAACAATTGTACTATATATTTGCAAATACCAGTAGTGTTTCTGTAATACATATTAAGAAACTGCATCTCATCATAAAACATACAATATGTACAGGGCACTTAAGAGAAACTGGATAAGCTGCAGAAGAAAACTGTTGGGTGGTATTTTCAGCAGGGCCTGGTATATAGTTCAGGCTGAACCAGGGAAAAGAACTGTAAAACACAACAACAAAAAAGAAAAACCACTGTTAAATAAAGGTAATGGTTCCTCCCACCTATACTGAGAAGTGCCGATAATCTACACAAATGTACAATACACAGCACTGATATCTGGCTCGTGGCACTGAGCTGGCAGCACTTTAGATACCCAAAGTTATGGAGGGACAGGGGAAAAAGGTCATGGAGGCAAAGGGCAGGAATGCATAAATATATCAACATACCTACAGAGAGATTATGGGGTCATTTGGCATGCAAAATTATGTCTCAAGAGGATATTTATCAATTATAGCTAAACATTTCAAATTAGTGCAACTACAACATTTCTGGCATCTAAATACAAATCCTCAGACTTAGCTCGAGACACCTCATAGAAGATCTGCATCCATTAAAAAAAATTCATGCATCTGATCCTCTACTTGTTTCTTTAAAAAGTATTTATATAAACTACAATTTAAAAAAAGCAATGAGGCCCCTCACCAGTTAATTTTCATGCTTCAAGAGCTTTTTTTACTGCTGCTCTGTTAGAACCATGAAATACTGCATGAATGTGTAGAAATGAAAGAAAAAGAAACAGACAAAAGAAACAAACATTAACCAAAGAACCTAAACACCCCCCCCAGCCATCTTTAAGAGTTCCTTCCAAATCCAGGAATTAGCCCAGAGAAAATGACAAATACTAAACCTTACCGTAGCCTTTGTGTATAGTTCTATAACACAAAGCAACAGCCAACACCAAAGTGTCTGTGTGAGCTAAAACTTGGGTCGGGGGGGAATGATTGCACTGAACAGATAATAAACATTTGCTTTAGTGACAGGCAATTATCACACAGGTTCATTAATTAGCACAGCAGGTATCAGAGAGAGGAGGGCCCCGTTCAGCACATGCCTGGCTTGAAGCACATCAGCACTGAGGGTTTGGGAAATGCTGGTTCTTGTCGGATTGGGACCCTGGCAGGCTGCATTTTTGGGGAAAACTACTCCAGCACAGGGACAGAAGTATGGGATAATCAAACCAGGGGCAATACTTCATTGGCTGAACACCTCTCTTGTGATGTGCCAAGGACATTCAATTCTGAACTGTTAAACAACACAAGGTACAGCCCAGGAGTGGCTCCTTAATAGGCCCAGTAAAATATTCTACTTTAACAATTTGATTTTCTGAAGCAAAGCTCCTGGGCAGGTTTCTCTATGCGCCAGATTTATCCATAGTGGACAAAGTCAGACTGACAGAGAGAAAAGGGGGTTTCTCCTTACAGGAAGAGTTAAACACTGGCATTACTGCCATGGGCCTTGGAGAATACTCCAGCACAAATCCACTGGACTCTTGCTGTGTTTAATACCCAGACAGGGACAAGAAGCCTTTCAGCTCTGCTATTCTCCAGCAGTGGCAGCAGGAGCAGTAACTCCGTTGCAGAAAAGGTTCTGTGCCCTCAGCAAGCAGCAGGGCTCAGTCAGAGGCCACACTGCTCTTTCCTACACTCCAGGAATTTTGACATCTTTTAAGTTTCGTATCTTTTAGGCTTAAGGAATACAAAGATAAGATAAGACAGCTCCCCAGGCCTCAAGAGACAGCTCCAGCATGACAGATTACAGGTGTGAACCCAGGCCATGTACCAAACTTAGCACTGTAGTATGACTTAATCTGCAAGATTTTATTCAATTCAACCTTTCCCAGAAGTAAATCCAGAAATGCACAAGTACAATGGAAATCAGTTACTTCTAAAGCAAGTCTAGAAGAGTTTAATAAGACTTCTGTAAGAAGAGGTGTCTTCTCAGCACTTTGCTTTTAAGGTAAGTTCCAAAAACCCTGCTCATTGCCTTTCAAATTACTGTAACACCCTAAAATGTAAAAATAAAAAGAAGAAGAGAAAATGTAGTTAACAAGTGGTTACACCAGGAAAACACTTGGGGACTTGAGTGCTTGCTGGCCTTTAGTTAATGGCTAGAATCCCCTGTAGCTGCAGAGGACCCACTGTTTTTCAGTCATCTGGAAGGGCTTTGCATTTGCCTTCTCCACTACAAAAATCACACACACAAATAACAGAGAGAAGAGTTTATTATTTAGTGAAATTCTATTAAATATATCAAGGATGAACAAGAAAACTTGGAATTAAAAACTAGGACCAGTGCCCATGTGGCACCTCTTGGAAGTTGTCACTTTTGAATTAAAGCATAATTATTCAAACCCTTGGTATACTGGACTCCACAAGGAGAGTGAGGGCCTTTTTTGGGGATGTTCCCAAAGAAATGCAGTGGCAGCATATCTCAAAGGAATGTTAGTTCCTCTCCCATGCACTCCCAGGGAGGGAGAAACCATTCTCATGAAGAGAGTGAAAGTGGCAAACAATTATTAAGGTAGAATCTCCTTAAAATATTGACCTGCTTGCATCATAGTCTGTTTGGGAAAATGTCTCACTGAGACTGACACAGAGCAAAATTTGCATAGAATTCTGCCTAAAACGTCATTATTCTACGCTTTAAGACACACAAAACTTTCCACTTGGATTTGGTGTCACTATATAAACAAACTGATCAAATCCAGGGGCCAAAGGCAATATACCAAGGGTTTCCGAATGGCAATCTCTGACACGTTTGACATTGGACTACTGTTAATCTTTGTGCACTAGACAGGAATCAACCACCACCCAAAGGTGGCCACATAGAACATCAAACAAGTTACAAACCTTCAGCATAGGGAACGACTATGAGGGCTCTGTCAACGAACACAGTGTTTGTCAGGTGCTGGGCCACCACGGCCGAGTCGGGGTCGTGGAACTTTACAAAGCACACGCGCGACGACACCGGCAAGGGGGAGTCACTGCAAGAGACACAAACACACATCACTCAGGGGCAGCAGGGAAAACACACCACAGCGACCCCAAAATGACACCAGTGTTTTTAATGCCTCATTTGGAGCTGCGTATTAGTGCTGTTCTCACTCTAGCTCTGTTATGAACAATAAATCCGTGAGTGACCACCTAAATGCAAATTCCACCCTGGCTGGCAGGAAAACTTGGCTGAAAAGAGAGAAAAAGTTACCAATTATGTATCAGCTAAACCCTGTGGTTTCCCACTAGACCCCAAATTACTAATTAATTGTGAAATGAAGAGGGTGATGATTAGAAGATCGTTGTGACTCGTGACAAGGGCATGTAGGGGCAGGACGTGTGGTGATGGCTTTAACGTGACAGAGGACAGGGATGGATGGGATATTGGGAAGGAAATCCTGGCTGGGAGAGTGGGGAGGGCCTGGAATAGAATTCCCAGAGACGCTGTGGCTGCCCCTGCATCCCTGGCAGTGTCCAAGGCCAGGCTGGATGGAGTTTGGAGCAGCCTGGGACAGTGGGAGGTGTCCCAGCCACGGCAGGAGTGGGATGGATGAGCTTTAAGGTCCCTTCCAACCCAAACCGGTTGAGATTCTGTTTTATTTATTCACCCAATTCCATACCAGCTTCTAAACTGAACTTCACCATGCTGCCTTTCCCACATCCTGAGGAATACCCAGTGCTGAGCTCCTAGCAGGAAAGAACAAACCAGGGAAAATTCAAGGAGCTCAGGTAGGCAATGAGAAGTTCCTGAACACAGTAAAACAGGCTTTTCCACAAGGTAGGTCTGTGCCTATTTCCAGCTCAAGACAACTGTCTGTCAACCTACAAATTCAAAATTGAGAAGTTTTCAGTCACTTCAAAGAAAAACCAACCAAGAAATATCTACTTCCTACAACAGGAAAGAATTGTACAACTACAGCTGTGACTTCCCTAAAACCAAACCAAACTGAAAACCCAGATGCAGAGTCAATCCAGGCCAGGTCTAAAATGGGTTTTTAAGAGCCCCTATGTCCTGAAAGTGGGGCAGATTTTGCTTTAATTGGAGGTATAAAGTGAAAGATAGGAAGAAGAACTGGTCTGCAGACAGAGCTGTGCAAGAGATGAGTTAAAAGCTGCCTCCAGCAAGCCCAGGGCAGGGAGTGGAAGCAGCAGCAAGTCCTAAACCCCTTGTTCCTACAGCAGGCCAGAGGTCCAGGTCAGCCTGAAGAGCTCTGAAAACACTCACTGACCCTGACAAAAATCTGCTTTTCCTACCTGGATTCCCAGCCACAACTCCAAGACATGCAACTTCAAAGGCATCCCAGCAGCAGAGCAGTTTGATCTGTGCTGCTGAGGCTGATCAAGCCTTTTAGCACTGGGAGTTGTCAGAATTCAGGGAACAACTCTGACACAACCACACAGATCCAGGGTCTATTTTTGGCACTGCAAATGCCAAAAGCTCCCTCACCTTCAGCCCCACTGAGCCCAACACACACAACTGCCCCCAGTGTCTGTCAGACCACACTTTAATAACCTTACAGTTAACCTGATCAGGAAAACTAAATTGGAGCCAGAACATTGCAGCTTCTGAAGCACTAAAATTAGCAACAACCACTTGCTCCCACGGCCTGCAGACTGAATAAATTGGGAAGTAACTGCAGCGATAAATGAGAGAGAAAAATCGAATCTGTTGGCTCCTGAATTGCCCATGAATCCACACCAGCTTGCCAAAATGGTGCCTTTTTTAGCCCTTAAGTAATTAATAAGAAGACATAAATAAGAGATAAAAAATAATAAAAACATAACCCCAAAAAAAGCATTAGTAGAAGGTGTAACAAAATAACAATAAAATTGTAGAGAAAAGTAAATCAAGGGGTGATGGCACAGCTGAAGGAGTTACTAATCTAAATTGCAAAAAAATTACACAATTCATTACAGAAATGCAGCCCAATATTTTCAGGCATTTTTAAAATGTCAGTGATAACAAAGGAATGTGAACCAGAGCAGATCCTACTGACTCTTCAGCAGATCCTGTTTACAGCCAGGAGTGCCACTGGGAATGCTTTGGGAGAGCTGAGCTTTTTCCCAAAATAATGAACCTAAAATAACAACTGAAAATGTGTTAGGCAATGCTTCTGCAGCCTGACATTTAATTTACATCTGTGTATTGCATTTTTAAAAATGGTATTTCCAGTCACTCTCAAACCCAAGCTGAATGAAATTCATCAAGAACTGGATGTTCTCAACAGTTCCCAAAAAAAGGCATCATCCATCATTATTCTAATTCACCCAAGATTGAAACATTCAGGAATTGTCTCAGTCACATGAACACTGGGACACACAGGGATTTCCTGGGGCTGGAATACAGGAAATTCAGAAATCCATTCCCTTCACTTTTCAGTTTGGATGGAGTTTTATGGAATACAATAAAGATGAGAACCAGGCAATGGAGTCAGGGAAAAGCAGAAGAAAAAGGAGGAGCAGGAAAATTGGAAGAAGTCCCAAAGCTGGTTGTGCTTTAAAGATGCAGCATGAAGCTGAGGTGAACAATAAATGGGAAATAGGAGATTAAATAAACTGGGATAAGGAGGTGGATGAGGGGAGAGAGGGAAAAATAGAAATGTAGAAAGGCTTAGGAAGTTACATATGATCTGGAAGTGCAGGAGAATAAGGAAGTTCTACAGCAGTCAGAGTGACACAGATCAAATGAGGAGGTGGAGCAACGGAAATGGGATTGGTTCAACTACTACAGGCAAGGGAGAGTCCCAGCAGGATCCAGGACACAAAGGGATTCAGATAATGGAGAGAATTCCCACATTGTAATTTATATCCTGTACCCCTCAAAAAATGGGATGAACACCATGGGCAGGGCAAAGTCAAGAACTGGAATTTAGAGAAGAAGGAACATGTCACTATTAGAAAATGTCCCCCTCTTCGGGGTGAAATGGAACTGGGGATCTGAAGTGACCCAGAGCAGATTGCCATCAGCCCAGGAAAAACCCACAGGAGATTGCTGCCAAGGCTCTCCTTACACAAAGGAAAGGACACCAAAGCACTGAAGCGATCTCTGAACAGATTAGTTAATGTGTATCGGACGCTACAAAGCTTCAGAGACATAAATCACCTCCAACAGGCTCCCTGAAAAACGAGCTGAGGTGTTCAAACCCAGAGCAGCTCAGGCAATGACTGCACCTGTCCCAGGTGAGCTCTGCCCTGTCAGTGATCCCAGCTGGGAACAAGGAAACTCCTGCCTCAGCTGTCCCCGCATTCCAGTTCCATACACAGGCACATTCCATTCCTTTCTAGACTCCAGTCCCAACCTGAAATTGCCAAAATCCAACCCAAAGTAACTGCAAGAACACCACTGATCCCATTTCTGGATGTGCAGGATGGCTGGGCTTCCCTTGGTTTGTGCTAGCAGGGACTGAAGCCTCAATTACAAAAAAAAAATGCTTTGTGATAGTTTTCTTTCCCTTAAAATAAAAAAGTCCAAGCAATTTTGGGTATTAAAAATCATACACGGTGTTCTCGTTTGATTATTTTTCATCATGGTAGAAAGAAAACCTTTAGCTCACAAAATGAATATGCAAACACCAACATATAATGACATCACGTCCTGTAATTCAATTAAACTGACACGACCATGAGCACTGCTAACAGCCAAGTTTTATATTGCATCAGAAAGGATTCCGAAAGCATTACTCATTTTCATTAGAACTTAATCGTAAACAAAGACATAAAAACTGACTTATCTCTTTTTTTTGTTTGTTTGTGGCTGTTTGCAAATTGCCCAAGTACCTGAAACTTTATTTTCAGTTATATACACACTTTGAATGTGCATTGTTTGTTTTAATTTGCACGGAATTCCTTGCAAGATCTGCAAATCAGCAATTTGTATCTGTTTATTAGCAGCTACCTGTCTGTTTAGCACAGATCTGTCTGCAAGGAACACAAATATTAAAAGTGGTTTTTTTTCTACATTAGTGGTTAGCTGCTCATCTAGCAGAAAATTCTTTGTAGCAAATGCATTTATATGTATCTAGAAGTTCTGGCCTATGGAGGTGACGCAGCCAGCAGGAGGTCAGCGGGCACAACCTTGGACAAACAACTCCTGGAGACAAATGTGAATTTCACCGAGCCGCACGTGTCACTCCACGCCCTGCAATACTCCCCGCAATCCCGTGACCGAGCAGAGCCGCGCTGCGAACACCAACTCTGGGGTGCGCAGCCAGAGCCGCCCCCGTACGGCCCGGCAGCGAGCGCGGTGCGCCAGGCGGGCGGGATCCCCGGGAGCGGGCCGGGAGGGATCCCCGGGAGCGGGGCGGGAGG
>VZRM01008817.1:163956-179788 GCA_013397955.1 Grantiella picta | reverse complement strand
CGCACACACACGGGGGCAGCCGCGCGCGGGGGCGGCGCGTGCGCAGACGGGCCCGCGCGCGGGAAAGCTGAGGGGGCTGTGAGGGGCTGTGAGGCACCCTGCATGGAGGGACCCTGTATGGCACCACCCTGAGGGGGCCTTGAGATAATAACAGCCGTGAGGGGCTGTGAGGGACCCTGTATGGAGGGACCCTGCATGGCACCGCCCTGAGGGGGCCTTGAGATAATAACAGCCGTGAGGGGCTGTGAGGGACCCTGCATGGCACCACCCTGAGGGGGCTTTGAGATAATAACAGCCGTGAGGGGCTGTGAGGGACCCTGTATGGAGGGACCCTGCATGGCATCACCCTGAAGGGGCTTTGAGAGGCCGTGAGGGGCCTTTGAGATAACAGCCATGAGGGGCTGTTGTTTCGTCCTTCTCACTCACAATTTCACAGACCAAACTCTCACGAAATACACTGTCCAACCAGTACAACACTGCGGTGGGAATTTCTCTGCAATGTTAATAGAGGAAAAAAAAGACCCCTTTTTTAATCTACAGTTAACATACATCACTCGATTTCCTGATGTGTTTGTTGTTTTATGTTAATGTGTTTCCCCGTAAATGCTCCCGAATGTAAACAAAACAAGCCTTATTTATTTATTAAGCTGAAATTCTACCACATCTGATTCATTAAGCAGGAGACACTCACTGGCCTCCCTTATGAGATATGAAAACATTTCCACTTAAGAAATATCACAGATGCCATATTTTGTACTGAATTGCCAAAAGCCTATTTAAATCCCCAATTTGAATTCATCAGCAATGTTCCACGTGGAATTTACGTTAATTTCCAAGAGTGCAATGAAACTGACTGAGATGAAACCAACAAGTGTTTTTACCATGAGCCCTGCCTGAGGCACAGAGCACTCACTGACCCTGTGAAGTCCATTAAAGCCATTTTTAGCCACCACTCGTTTTTAAATAATCAGTTGAAACACCCAATATTTTCTGTGTGTTTCTCCCTCCACTGAGAGAGGAGGAAAAAAAGGGGGAATTGAGAAACACTGGTAAAAATCTAATGAGGCCAATATCCTTAGTCAAGAGCAAGTGCCTGAAGTGTTACCTGAATCACACACTTGACTGATGTATTTAAACCTTCAGTAATTACTTTTAATTCCAACGGAACTACTCGTGGAAGCATTTTTCAAAGAGAGGAGTGTTTGAAACACAAATGGTCTGTTTGAGAGTGAAAGGAGCTATGATTAAACATGGGACCAAACTCCTTTTTCATTATCCTCCCCTCACTGGGAGCTGCTGGTGGGACCTGCAGGCGCAGGGCTGATTCCATGTGCTGGTTTGGATGGAATACTGGGGAAAAATACCCTGTGAGGGTGGGGAGGGATGGGATGGAATTGAATTCCCAGAGAAGCTGTGGCTGCCCCTGGATCCCTGGCAGTGTCCAAGGCCAGGCTGAAATGGAGCTTGGAGCAGCCTGCGACAGTGGAAGATGTCCCTGCCATGGCAAAGGTGGGATGGGATGAGCTTTAAGATCCCTTCCAACCCAAACCATCCTGAGATTCTGTTCAATTTGGAAGAGAACTGAAAATCATCGAGCCCAACCACACCGAGCCCCCCACGAGGCTGCAGGGTAGCTGCACAGTGGGCTAACGGGGAAAGGAAAACCAAACTAAACTGCTGTAAAAGCGCCTTGTCATCCGCTTTTCCTCGGTGTCCGCGTTCACTACCCCGAGCGGCGCGGCGCGGCGCGGGGCTCCATTTCGGCACCGCGGGGCGGCAAATGGCGGCGCGGGGCCGGGCTTCGGGCGGGCGGCAGAGCCGGCGCCGGCGGTGCCGCAGGGGCTGCTGCGCTTGGCGCGGCGCAGCGGGCAGCTCAACCTGGCGGGACGCGGCCTCACCCACGGTGCGTGAACCGGAGCCGCCGGCGAGGCCCTCCTGCCCCGCAGCTGCCCTGCGATCCCCGGGACACCGCGGGGCGCGGGCAGCGTGTCCGGGCGGGGCGGGAGCGGCTCTCGGAGAGCACCATCTGCTCGTAGTCGACTCACTTTTGTCTGTTTCTGGCACGTTTCCATCGCCTTGTCAGCTCTGCAGAAATGTCTCTAGAGCACAATGGACTGTAGGGTGACTGTAGGGTTGTGTGTATTTTATGTGTGTGTGTGTGTGTCTATGTATGTATGTATGTATATATGTATTCATATGTATACGCACATACACAAACATATTCACATATATATCTCTATCTGTCTGTCTATCTATCTATCTATGTATCCTTGTATATGTCATCCCCCAAAGCAGAAGGGTTGGAACTAGATGATCATTAAGGCCCTTTCCATCCCAACCCGCTCCATGATTTTATACACGAAAAGCACGCTGACAGTGGAAGGTTGAAGCAAACACTTGTGAGTTTCAGCTGACGGCTGTGTTTGTGCTGCAGTGCCTGAGCATGTGTGGAGGATCAACGTGGACGTTCCGGAGGAAGCCCAGCAGAACCTGTCCTTCAATGCTGACGATCGCTGGTGGGAGCAGACGGACCTGACCAAGCTGATCCTGGCCTCCAACAAGCTGCAGAGCCTCTCGGAGGATGTCCAGCTGCTGCCTGCCCTCACCATGCTGGATGTGAGTACAAGGATCGCTTGGCATTCCATGTAGGATGTGGGAAAACGTCGTGGATCTTTGCTTTCCATTTCCCTGCACAAGTGGCACTGGTGTGTTGTTTTCACAAGGGCCAGGACAAAGGGGAATGGCTTCCCACTGCCAGAGGGTAGGGATAGATGGGATATTGGGGAGGAATTCTTCCCGGTGGGGAGGCCTGGGAAAAAGCCCTACAAGGTATAAATTAGTAACTGTATCCTAAACCCTCTCTTTTCCAGGTACATGACAATCAACTGACATCACTTCCTTCTGCTTTAGGGCAGCTAGAAAATCTCCAGAAACTTGATGTCAGGTAAGGCCATGTTACAGAAAAAACAAGGGAAATGCTGCAGTGACTTTCAGGTGTGAGTGAGAAATTGCAGGATATCAACCTTTCTTTCAAAAAATTAATTCCAGTTTACTCATTGTAGAGCATTATTATATATTATATACCATATATATTATATTATCAAGTTTGAATCAGAACTGGTGTTGGGTTTGTTGAAATAGTTTTCACTGATATTCAAAGTCACAATTACTTGGAAAGTGCAAACAGTGTTATTCTGAATAAAATGCAAAATATCTGCATTTATTTGCTTCAGTCTGGCAGTTCTGAGGATGAATCTTTCCTGTCATGAATAATGCACATTGTCAATTATTGTGTAGGTCTTATTTGTGCTGCAAGGTTCAGAATCTTCTGTTTACTGGGCTAATTTTGTAAATTTGTGCACAAGGAGAGTTTATGCTGCCGCTGCATGTGTGAAGTACATAAACAAAAAAAAAGTTTGGATTCATCTGAAATGCTGTAAATTCGGAGTAGGATTGAAAGTATTCCTGAACAAATAAATAAAGATAATGAATCGTTCCCAGGAGCCAGGTTTTGTGTGGTGTTAGTGTCCTGACCAGGGACACAAATGTTCTGTGTGCAGTTAAAAACTCCTGTGTGTTTTTCCTTTCCCTTTGTGTTCCATGTTCCCACCGCAGCCACAACAAACTGAGGAGCCTCCCGGAGGAGCTGCTGCAGCTGCCCCACCTGAGGAGCCTCCTGCTGCAGCACAACGAGCTGAGCCTCCTGCCCGAGGGGCTGGGGCAGCTCCTCACCTTGGAAGAGCTGGTAAAGCACAACTCCAAACCTATTTCTTTGTTTGGAAAAGATTTATCTGTGTTTTCCCACTGCTAGTTAAAAATCCTGTGACATCAGTGGCAGAACTTGGTGAATGCTCCAGTGACTGTTCTAATGTCAGTTATTGCATGGTTGGGTTTGGGAGGTTTGCTGATAGTTTGTTCTTGGTTTGACAGATATTTTAGGAAAACTGAAATCCCTGGTGATCTGTCAGTCCTGGGGGAGTTGTTTCTTCTCTCACACTTGTGCCAGTTGTCAGCCATCTAATTTTACTGTTCTGCCACTAATTAACTTTGCACTAGCAGCACTCCTGGGATGCATCAGACATCTGTAATCTCTCTCTCTCTGTTTCAATCTGCAGGATGTGTCCAACAACCACCTCACAGCCGTCCCAACCAGTTTTGCTCTGCTGGTGAACCTGGTTCGGCTCAATTTGGCCTGTAACCAGCTCAAGGAGCTGCCTGCAGATCTCAGTGCCATGAAAAGTAAAAAATTTTTCTTGGTTATTAAATAGCAAAAAGCCAGTGCTGTGCTATGTTCAGTGATACAGTGGAGGATTTTAAAATATATCCTTAAAGAGTTACTGTTTTGTCAAGAAAATCACAGTTATTGCTTCTAAAATCTGTTCAGCAAAACGTTGTTTGGTTTATTTTAAATTAAAACCCAAGATAATTATGCTGCTGTAGAAAGGTATTTTTATTTTCTCCTCTTTCTGTCACTGTACATTTACTTCCACAGGCTTGAGGCAACTGGATTGTACCAAAAATTACCTGGAGACTGTACCTTCTAAATTAGCAAGCATGGCATCCCTGGAGCAGCTTTACCTGAGGAAAAACAAACTGCGTTCCTTGCCAGAGTTTCCCTCCTGCAAGTTGCTGAAGGTGAGCTTGGAATGGCTGCTCTGCTGGAAATGCATTTGCTGTAAAGTTTGAAATAATGACAGTTACTTTAAACACAAGCTTTTGTGGAGTGCTGTGATCAAAACCAGATGACAACTCTGTGTTTAGAGCTCTGTTTAGTGCATCCTCGCTTGCAGCTTTACTGTCCTCATTCTTCAAGCTTTTGAAAGATGAATTTGCAAAACTTTCCAGATCTGGAAAATAAAAAATACGTAGGGGAGGAATGACTGAAAGCTGGATCTTGTATTGCCTGCAATAGTTATTTTTTTATCTCTGAGAACTTTTTCGGGATAAATCAACTTTGTTCATGATAATTTTTTCTTTGTAACTATGGAGGAAGTACACAGCTCTTCCTTTTAACATAATCAGGTTATATCCAGGTATTTTGTAGGCAGATGAAAGGAACTCAAAATCTCCATATTCTCCTTGTTATCATACTGATGACTGCTGATGTCCTGATTTAGGAGAGAAATTATAAAATAATTTGACCATAGTTGTGGTGCTCTTTGTTCCCGTAGGAATTACATGCTGGGGAGAATCAGATTGAAATCCTGAATGCAGAGAATCTGAAGCAGCTGAGCTCCCTGTGTGTGCTGGAGCTCAGGGACAACAAGATCAAGACAGTGCCCGAGGAGATCACAGTGCTGCAGAAGCTGGAGAGACTCGACCTGGCCAACAATGACATCAGTAGGTAATAGTGGCACCTGGGCTTGGCTGGGTGGTGGCAGCTCCTTCCTTCCTGTGGGAAGGGCAGTCAAGGAATGACTCAATCATAAAGTGAAGGAATCTCTGTATGTGGTAGGATTGCTGTGATTGAACTGGGCCTTTTTAAAATGTTCTGTGTTCTGCCTGTGACTTAGGTGGGCCTTGGAAGTGCTGTGAGGAGCTGATGAGGGAGCTGGGAAGGGTCTGGAGCCCCAGGAGGGGTTGAAGGAACTGGAAAGGAGCTCAGCCTGGAGCAAAGGAGGCTCAGGGGGAACTTGTGGCTCTGTACAACTGCTGACAGGAGGGGACAGCCGGGGGGTCAGGCTGTGCTCCAGGGAACAGGGGCAGGAGGAGAGGGAACAGCCTCAGGCTGGGCCAGGGGAGGGTCAGGTTGGACAGCAGCAGGAATTTCCTCACAGAGAGGGTGGTCAGAGATTAGAAGAGGCTGCCCAGGGAGGTTTGCAGTCCCCATCCCTGGAGGTGTCCTAGGAGCACCTGGACATGGCACTCAGTGCTCTGGACTGGGGACAAGGTGGGCATCAGGCACAGCTTGGACCCAGTGGCCAGGGAGGCTTTTCCAACTTAAATGAATCTGGGATTCTGCGTATTTTTTTTTGAACCTGAGCTTCAGAATCCCATCTGACAGACCATTGCACATTCTGTAGCAGTTGGTTTGGAGCTACTTTGGCATCAGTTGTTTCCCTCTGCAGGTTGCCTTATACCCTGGGGAACCTTCCTCAGCTGAAATTCCTGGCACTGGAGGGAAATCCTTTGAGAACCATTCGGAGAGACCTGCTGCAAGTAAGCACTGGGGTTTGGTTATGTTGTGTGGGGACATTTGCACAGGAAGGAGCTGGAGCTGCTGGAGAGAGCCCAGAGGAGGCACCAGGATGAGCAGAGGGATGGAGCAGCTCTGCTGGGAGAGCTGGGATTGTTCAGCCTGGAGAGGAGAAACTTTGGGGTGACCTAATTGTGGCTTTGCAGTGCCTGAAGGAGCTCCAAGAGAGCTGGAGAGGGACTTGGAACAAGGGATGGAGGGACAGGACAAGGGACAGGGTTAGATGGGATATTGGGAAGGAAGGAATCCTTCCCTGGGAGGGTTTGAGGCCCTGGAATGGAATTCCCGGAGAAGCTGTGGCTGCCTCTAGATCCCTGGAAGTGTCCCAGGCCAGGTTGGACAGGGCTTGGAGCAGCCTGTGATAGTGGAAAGTGTCCCTGCCATGGCAGGGGTGGAATGGATGGGCTTTGAGGTCTTAATTAAGGATCTAGGATTCAGTTCTCTGTTCTCTTGTAGGGAGGCAGCAAAGGGAGGGTGTGAGCTGCTCCTGAGAAAAGGAGTCGGTAGGGCAGCAGGGAGGCTGCAGTGTGGGCACTGCTCCTGCTGCAGAATTCCCTGTTATGTTTTCCCTGGCAGGCCCCTCTCCTCAGTGGTGCTGCTCATTCCTACTCCTGTGCTTTTGCCAGGGTTGTAAAATCAATGTTCCCAAAGCACTGGGATGCTCCAAGAGCAAGCAAGATACTGACAAGTCTGTCAATGAAAATCTGTAACATCTGTCAGCAGAGGGGAGGCACACTCCCTCGTGTGCCTGACTGGGAGCAGAGTGTGCACTGAGTTAATGAGCACTTGTCCAAAATGCTCCTGGAAAGGAGGCTGAGTCAGGGCTGCTGTAGTTTTGCTATTCCCTGGATTACTGAGGATTTGCTGCTTCAATTGGAGCTGTCACTGCTGGGCTGTATTTCCCACCTGGAGCAAAGGCCAGGCACGAGGAGCCCATCAGGCCATGTTCTATTTGTGCTGCCTGGATCCATCACCAGCACTGTAAATTCGTATGGCTGCAATTTTCAATGCCTGTCTGGATTTTTTACACTTGATTTAGAGGAGCAATTGCTAGAGGAGCTTTAGAGCTCCCCAGGCGCTGCTTGGAGCAGGTGGATACTGAGATAAAGGACTGGGCTGAGTGTCGTGGAGCTGCAGATTCTTCTCTTCTCTTCTCCAGCCCTGCCCAGCTCACCTCCTCTTCCTCAGGCCTCTCATTCCAATCCCAACCCCATTCCAGGTTATTGATGAATTTTTAGTTGATTTCTGTTAAATCCTGGCCTGTTTTTGTTACCTGCCCTGCCATTACCTGGCTCTGGAGCTTTGCCTTGCTCTCTGCTTTCCTCTCCTTTCCGTGTTTGTTACTGAGCTTTCAGTTTGACCTTCACCCTTACCACACAACTTCCCATCTTGTTCCCTGTTGTTTTCCCTTGCCATGCTCAGCACAGCCCCATGTCTCCCTGCCTGTCTCCTTGTGACAGTTCCTTCCTTTCCAACATTCCCATCCTCTTTATCCCTCTGTGTTCATCCAGTCTCTTAGGCTGTGTCAGCTGGAATGAGAAGTGTTCATTCACATCCAGCACTTTAGGTCAAGCCTTGCTTCTAAAACCTGTAAAATCATCCCCCAAACCTGCTTTTCCCCTCAAACAGTCCAGAGGAGATTGGGCTTCACTGCTCACAGGTTATGCAGGTGGGAACTGTCTCTGACCACTGGAAATCGCTATGAGAGGACTGAGGGAAGTCTTTGGAGCTCTTAAAACCCCCTGCAAATTATGTGAACGGCTATGATTTTCCCAGCGTTTATAATTTAGGCCATAAAAAAGTAGCAGAACAATGAGCAGTCAGTTTCACTGGGAAATTGTAAATGTCTTCTCCACAGCAAATTGTGCTGGAGCTTTTTAGAGGGAAAATTAAGCTCATTGGAAGTTCTTTCCTTGCTCTTGGAGCTGGCAAAAATCTTCACATAAGGAGCTCCAAAAGTGGAGCCTGAGGCTGTGATTCAGGATCACAAATTTTCAGCTGGAATAAATAAAATTCCAACTGAGCAAGTTCCCGAGCTGCTGTGAAAAGGGTTTTGCTGTGGGATTTTCAGTGGAATTTTTAGGCAGGAGTGCTGTGGGCTCCACCTGTGTGCTGGAATTGTCCCTCTGCATTGTCCTCCCAATGCACAAACACTGCTGAGTGACTTGGGTTTTGTTTCTTTTTTTAAAGAAAGGCACCCAGGAACTGCTGAAATACCTGAGAAGCAAAATCCAAGGTATGTTGCTTTATCCCATTGCATTTTAAAGAGCACATTCTAAGAAATTAAAATAAATTAGAACCTGGGGTGGGTGGTTGTTTAAATCCAGCCCCCCACAGTTATCCTGCAGAAATAATTTCCTTTACTCAGCAGCTTGCTGTCATATTTCTGTTTCTTTTTCTTATCCTGTTAGATAATAATAACAAACATTTTTTATTGAGGAGGATCATTTACAAACCCAATCTCAGGATGTTTGTGCCCTTTCCTAACTACTTGTGGTTGGGCACAGTTGTGAGTAGGCTTTTATTCATTGATACTTCTGAATTTCCAGAGAGTTTTTTTTTAATTTCTTTGAGTGGAAGTTGGATTTATGGAATGGTTGGACTTACCCTGCTCAGCTGGATGGGAATTCCCATTTCAGGTGTGCAGGAGCTTTTTCATGTGGATTGTGGGGAGTAATCAGACGAAACTTAATAGAGGAGAGTTTGTAAATATTAATGCTTTAACTGAAATTGTGGTCAGGTTTGCTGGTGTGAATAAAGCTGCTCCAGATCACTATTTCCAGTTGGAATTCCCTGTTTTTTGTAGTTTCCAGCTCGCTACTCCACAGGGCAGAGCCTCACAGAGCAGCTGCCTCCAGCACATCTTTTGTGCCTTTGCAGAGTCCAGGTCAACCCTTCTACCTCCCACACCCTAAAACAAAACCCCAAATAAATAGCTAATAAATAGGTGGTAAAATAGCTTTATTGGAAAATGATTGAAAGAATCTGAATTTAATGATCTTCAGTTGAACCAGAGTAGAGCAGGACTAGAGGGGGGGTGGTGACAGCTGCCTGGGGTCACTGTGTCACTGAGAACAGCTCAGCTGTGTCACTGCACCTGTCTGGTGTCCCCAGATGATGGACCTGGCCCCGATGCAGAGCCTCCTGTGACAGCCATGACTCTTCCCAGCCAGTCCAAGGTCAACATCCATGCCATAACCACACTGAAATTACTGGATTACAGGTATTTGGGGATCTTACCCATTCCTAAAGTTGTAAGAACACTGTTCTATTTTATGCTTGTGGGCTTTTCCCCCCTCCATTATACACCAAGCTGTCCACAAATCCTGCTGCACGTGGGCATTTCCCCCTTAACTCCTGTGCTTGGCAGATTTGGATTGTGGGGGTTTAATTATTTGTTTATATTACCAGATATTGTGCAGTAACTTCATTGGAGTGCTGAATCCCATCAGGTGTTTTTAGTACCTTTGAAACTTTCTGGTTTTCTCTAAGTCTCAGAACATCTTGCAGTAGGGAAGTGTTTGCTCAGGTACTCCTTCAGTGGACCTGGAAGGGTTGGGAAAGGGAAAAGAACCCTGTTTGGTGACATTGTGGACATGGGGCAGTGGTGGGTGCTTTCTGCTTCAAACTGTGTGTTCTAATCTCCAAAAAAAGGTGGAGATGCCCTGTTAATTAGCAGGCAGTGGTTAATTGGTGTCCCCCTGTCCCAGTGACAAGCAGGCTGCCGAGATCCCCGAGGCTGTTTTCGATGCCGTGGGCACCAATCCTGTGGCCACTGTGAACTTCAGCAAGAACCAGCTCAGGGAGATCCCGTCAAGGTACTGCTGGGAGGGGATTCCCAATTGGGGTTGGCTCCTCTGCCTTTGTTTCAGTTTGTTCCCATCTTGTTCCCTGTTGTTTTCCCTTGCCATGCTCAGCACAGCCCCACGTCTCCCTGCCTGCAGCATCCTGTTCTCTCCACGAGCTGTTTGTGCTCTGTGTGCTCACAAATCCGAGAGTGAGGAGGCACTGGTGGGAATAAATAATCCCTCCGTGGTAGGAGGAGGGTTGCTGTGTCTCTGGGAGCCCCAAAAACCACCCACACTGGGTTTTGAGGACACCAGCACCCTTGTGGGGGTGATTTATTCCCAGGTGTGCTGAACACTGAACCTCTGGCACAGACAGCTTGGAGAGGTGCAATCCCAGAGGGAAAAAAGGTTTCCAGGGACTGAATTTTGGGAGCTGCTGCGTGTGCATCCCATGCTTTGTCACTTTTTGTGTGAGAGGCTGTTGCATTCCCTGGGATAGGTGTGGGGGAGCATGCAGCTGCCTCAGAATTTCATGCCCATCCAGACAAGAGACAGGAGTGGTTTCTCATCTAATTGCCTTTTGTTTTAGGGCTAAACCAGAGATTCTGTTTGAGGGGTTACTTTTTGAGCTGTTAAAAAACTTTACACCAAAGCATGTTAATACAATAAATAACCTTCCACAGGCAGCAGCAGATACTTCTGGAATTTGTGACAGCACAACAGTGGAGCAGAAACAAAAGATGGGAAAAAATAGGAATTTCTTTCAGGTTTTTTGGCTGCAGAAGAAGGTGGATAAAGTCTGTGTTAAAACATCTCCAGGGCAGGAGGTGGCAGTGGTGTCACCTGTGCTGTGGACTCTGAAATAGCTCCTGAGAGCAGTTACTGAGGAGGCTTTGGTAGCAACATTTGTGAGAGAAATAGTGAGAGGAAATTTAATCTGATAACTGTAGATAAATGATGGGAGCTTGGCCTTACAGCAGGTGTAACTCTGGAGGAACAGCAGCTCTCACAGGTGACCATGATCTTCCAAAAATCTCCATGATCTTCCCGAAATTTCTTCAGAAAAGCTGAGAAACACAACATATCCTTGATTGATAGAATAAAACAGGGTTTTTTAATCACTTAAAATGCAACCATTTGCTTCCATAACGAAAGCATCTTCCTTTTGTGCTTCAGGCTCATGGAGCTGAAAGACTCAGTTTGTGATGTCAGCCTGGGCTTCAACAAAATCTCCTCCATTTCCTCAGAGCTGTGTGTGCTCCATAAATTGACACATTTGGATCTCAGGTTGGTGATGTGTGTTGCACTTCCTTCTCTGGGATCTTATTTCCCTACCTCCCCAAAGCAGCCATCTGTTCCAGTGGGATGGCAGCACTGAAATCATCTCTCGCTCCCAAAATGCCTCTGTGGTGGAGCTGGAGTAGGAAGTGTACTAAATTTGGGCCTTGCTTAAAGAAAACACAAAAAGAAGTGGTCCAGCTCTGAGCCTGCTGGAGGAGAGATCCTGCCTCAGTCAGAAAAAGGGTTCTCAGAGATGATAATACTTTAAAACACTCCCGCCACCTCCTGGAAGAAAACCACTGCAAAAAAATCCTGGGAATTAGGACAGGAAAGGTGCACATTTTGTTGTGCTACTGGAGAGAGAGGCAAGAGATGGCTCCTTATTTTTATCTTGCCTCTTCTGACTGCTGGGAAATGCTCCTGGCATTGTTTAGATCAGGATTAGCTCAGTCCATGGATTTTGGAGAGGTTTAAAGTGACCCAGCAGATTCACTTTGGCTCCAGGATGTGGGCACTTGGATAAGCTTTCCTCTGGAAACAAGGAGCTGAATTTCCAGCTGAATTTTGTGGAGTTGGTGGGTGCTTGGGAATACTTGGGAATATTTGGGTGTCCTCCTGGCAGAAATGGGAATCCATGGCATGCTCTTGCCCTGGTCTGAGGCAGTGAAGTGGCCCCAGACTCCATGTAGCTGATCAATGTGATCAGTATTTTCTGTCCTGGGAATTCTAAACCAAAACCCGAGTAAGTTCAGTGATTGTTGTTTGTCTTCCTTTGATAACAGAAACAATGCTCTGACAGCCTTGCCCGAGGAGATGGAGGCACTGAAAAGATTGCACACAATAAATCTTGCTTTCAATAGGTGAGCTACTCTTGAGATTTTTTTTAATGCAATAATAAATGGAGCTGGACTGAAGTTCACACAATTTTCCTGTGATGTGAGAACAAGGAGCCACTTCAGTGAGCTGTGAGCTCCCATTAAATGCTCCTGTTTTGAATGCTCTGTTTCTGACTATCCTTCCTTTCTCTTCCTGAAGATTTAAGGTGTTCCCCAGTGTCCTTTATCGTCTCCCAGCCCTGGAGACCATCCTGCTCAGCAACAACCAGGTGGGATCCATTGACCCTCTGCAGCTGAAGGGGATGGACAAGCTGGGAACACTGGACCTGCAGAACAACGACCTCCTCCATGTGCCCCCAGAGCTGGGGAACTGTGAGAACCTCAGGTGTGTGGGGTTATGAACATCTGTTCTGTCTGAATTCCCCAGGGAATGTTTGCCAGAGGAAAAAGCACCCACTGGCAGGGTGTTGGTTTTGGAGTCTCAGTGCCCAAAAGGGTCTCTTTGACCATTTGTGGAGCAAAGCAATTTCTTCCAGAATTTCTTCCAGAATTTTTCCCTAATTTCTCAGAGAATTGAAGGAGTTGTTTCATCGTGTAAAACTGATGTTGAGGGTCTGTTGGTTGTGTGAAGCTCATGGCAGAGCCTTGGGGGATCTCATTTCCTGTGCTCCCAGGCACACTGCTGGTGCATCACCCCCTCAGCAGGGAAGTTGGACCAACTAACCTCACTGCACCCTCCCAGCCTGGGCCATTCTGGAATTCTGTTTCTATAGTCCAGAAGTTTTTTCCTCACTCCTCCTGGCACAGGCTGAAGAAGTGGGGTGTGTGCTACACCCCCACTGATTTATCAGCATAAATTGAAATTCAGCTGTCTCCAAAACTCAGCTGCCATGAGCGGGGGAAGCAGAAATCCAAACTCCTATAGCAGGACAGAAGAGGAATTACTCAGGGATTTCAAAGGCCTCAGAAATCATGTATGCATGAATGTGTGGCTACAAGGAGTTTTTATCCCAGTAAATCCCTGTTTTAAAATCCCTGTTTGCAGGAGCCTGCTGCTGGAAGGAAACCCATTCCGTACGCCCCGTGCTGCCATCCTGGCCAAGGGCACAGCTGCCGTGCTGGAGTACCTGAGGAGCCGAATTCCCACCTGAGCATGGCCACTCCCACCTCAGCCTGGCCACTCCCACCTCAGCCTGGCCATTCCCACTCAGCCTGGCCATTCCCACCTCAGCCTGGCCATTCCCACCTCAGCGTGGCCTGGCCAAGGCTGCAGCTGCACTGCTGGAATACCTGAGGAGCCTGGGGACCACGGGACAAGCCAGGTACCCCCTGTGCCACCAGCACTCTGGGGCTCCACTGCCTCCTCCTCCTCCACTTCCTCCTCCTGCCTGCTTTTTTTTCCAGTGTTAAGAACTCACCTGTGAAACATTCCCTGCCCTCTGCATGTTCCAGCAGGGATTTCAGCATCTCACACTGTTTACAGTTTGTAATAAAGGACAGCATGGCAAGCTGTCTTCAGCACAGCCACAGTGCTCCCTGCAGCTGAGCTGGGCTTTGAATTGTCCCCGTCAAAGCACTGGGGCCGAAGGCAGAAGGGAGCGCTGTGATTTTTTTATCTTTTTTACCTTGTTTCCCTGCTGTCCCCAGCAGTTCCCCCTGGTGGGAGGGAGTGTGGTGAGAGGAGCCCGCAGTGTGTGCAGAACTCACCGGAGTGAGAACGGGGCTGCTGTTGGCATGGAGACAATAAATGTTCCCCTTGCATGTCTGCTGTGGGTCCTTCAGGCTCTAATTGAGCTTTGTAGACAGGAACACTGAGGTGCTTCTCTTGTTCAAACACACTTTTATTGTCTTGCAATGGTACTTTTAATGGTAATAATGCTGCACTGTGCATGGAGACTCCACCACCTTCCGGTGACTGAAAACCCTTTCCATAAAGGAATTCCTGCTGATGTCCAACCTGAGCCTCCCCTGCCCAGCCTGAAGCTGTTCCCTCTCCTGCTGTCCCTGTTCCCTGGAGCCACAAAGTCCCCCTGAGCCTCCTTTGCTCCAGGCTGAGCTCCTTTCCAGCTCCCTCAGGGATTCTCCAGCCCCTTCCCAGCTCCATTCCCTTCCCAGCTCCATTCCCTTCCCTGGACACTCTCCAGCCACTCAGGGTCTCTCTTGCAGACCTAGACAGCCCTGGAGGTTCTGTAGCACAGCAGGATTTATTACACTAAAATTCCCAGGTTTTGAATGTGTCCAGATGAACAGCTCTCCTCAGCTCTCCAGTTGTGGGAATTGCCTCCCAGCTGGAGCAGGGATGGCTGAGGGGGCTCAGGTGGTCTCCAAGGAGGGACCAAAACCTGCTCCTGGCTGGTGGGGAAATGGGAGGCACTGACCTGTCTGGGAAAGGGGATGTGGGGGAGTGGGAATGGGAACAGGCTCTGTCCTGTGGGAAATCCATGGCAGTGCCTGTGTGCAGTGACAGCAGGGCACAGCTGGGGCTCCAGGGGCACTTCTGCAGCTCCTTGGATGATGGAACTGCTGCTGCCCTCACTCCTGACCCTCTTTTGTTTGCATGCATTTGTCCTTCCTTCCATCTGTCCTTCCATCCATTTCTTCCACGCATTTGTCCTTCATACATTTGTCCCCAAAAGCAGCCAACCCCAGGTTTTCTTGCCCAGCTCCATGGCTCCATTCCCATATTTGATGTCTCCCAGCAGCTGCAGCTGGCCCAGGGGAGTCCCACTTGGGAGTTGCCTAGTTTCCAAGGCTCGTTCCCAGGGGGATGGAGGAGCAGCCCCCCCTTTCCCCTCCCTCTGAACCCTCCCTCCTGCCAGGAAAAAAAAAACCACCCGCAAGCCTTACAATAAGGTGACGTTTTTATTATTTATACAATAAAGAGACTTTTTAATGTTATTCAAAACACTTTTTTTTTTTTTGAAATACTGAAAAAGGTAGGTGCAGCAAAGCCGAAAATGGCTCTGCTGCACTGCACAGCATCGGTTCAGTCCCTGGGCTCCCTCTGCACAGAAGCCTCTGCCAAATGCAGCAACCCCACATGCATGGGCCAAGCCCTCCAGGGCACGGGGAGGGGACAACCTGCATGTGCCAAGGGACAGGAGCTGATTGCACTCAATCAATAGATTTAAAATAGAATCTTGAAGTACCTTTTTGCACATAAAATGAAGCAGCTTTCAAGTTCAGTAAGTCTTTATACTGCAAAAAACATGAAGTACATTCACAATCTATGTTAATAAAGTAGTAAATATTTCCTCATTCAGCTTTATTTACATGGATACTGGAATTCAACTGAAAAGTACAGTCATCTGGAATATAGCAATCTTTGAACACATACAAAAATGACCATTTCTGTATATAATTTAAGCTCAAAATCACAATTATCTCAAAATATTAATTACAATACAGCCATCTCCATCATAATTAAACATGTCTTTTATAAAATGGTAAAATCTTTACTAAAGGAAGCTGTTGGTTCTGAACTGGATACAGTACTCACAGGTAGAAAACCGAAGTGATGAGCGAGTGCCCTGCCCGGGGAGGGAGGGAAGGAGGGAGGGGACACAGCCACCGCCACCCAAGAGGCAGAGAAAGGCCCCAGTGACAGCGGTGACACCTCTTGTGCCGCAGGGCTGTGCCAGGAGTGCCTGCAAACCCGGGAATGCTGACCCCTGCCACGGGCTCAGTCAGTCCCTTCCAGAAAATCGGCTGCAATCAACCAGGGAGATGAT
>VZRM01008817.1:136300-157472 GCA_013397955.1 Grantiella picta | reverse complement strand
AGTGTCAGTGCCCAGGGAATGTCTGTCAGTGCCCAGGGAATGTCTGTCAGTGCCCAGGAGCCGCAGTGTCCCCAGGGTCTCACCTGCTCCTGGTAGGCGTCGGTGCTGCGCTGGCCCTTGGTCTGGATGAGGCAGCGCTGGGGCTGGGGGGCTCGGGAGCTCTGCGCCGCCGGGATCTGGATGGGCAGGGGCGGCTGGTACTGCTGGATGGTCACCTTGTTCATGCTGCCCTCGTACTGCTGCTCCCGGCTGCGGTGCTGCAGGCTCTGCGATCCCATCAGCGTCTGGATGTGGCTACCTGCCTGTGGGCAACCGGCGCGTCAGCAATGCGGCCAATCCATCCCTGCGGCTCAGAGCTCCCGGCCCGGCCCGGCCTTTGGAGCTGGGAAAAGCAGGATTCTTACGTTTCTCATCCCAGTTCTTGCAGATCGGAGGGTAAGCAGCTCGGCTGTCAGAGCCACCTCCATCCCACACCATCAGC
Source organism: Grantiella picta (assembly GCA_013397955.1). Taxonomy (NCBI): domain Eukaryota; kingdom Metazoa; phylum Chordata; class Aves; order Passeriformes; family Meliphagidae; genus Grantiella; species Grantiella picta. The sequence goes on along the minus strand of VZRM01008817.1, from coordinate 156,991 downwards.
TCCTCCTGTGCCCGGGAGGCATCTCCGGGAGCCCAAATGGCCTTTGTTACCCAGCTCCCGGCAATTCTCCCGGGATCTCTGGCTGCGCTTCCCTCCTAAGCCAAGGGCTGCAGCTCCTGCAGCTGCCTGGGGTAAGAGCTGGGAGCCGCAGGGAGATCCTTGGGATCACCAGTGTGACATTGTGACTCCCCCTGCTGTCACTCACTGCCGGGACAGCGGGGATGAGGAGGGTGGATCTCTGGGCAGTGATCCCTGGATTATCCTGGCTCATCCCTGCGGCTCCTCCTCCACCCGGCTGAGCTGCTGAGGATCCTCCATTCCCCAGCCGTACGGTCAGAGCAGCCCAACCTGAGCCTGTGAGCCGAGCTGGGGCTGGGAGGGGCAGCCAGGGTTTGCCAGGAGCTCCAAGCGCTGGAATTCCACATCCAACACCAGGAGGCACCGGGAGTGAGCCTCTTTCTCTGGGAGTTTGTCAGGGAAAGTGCTGTTCCTGCATAGGGCTGGGCTGGAGCCATCCCTGAATGCTAGCATTGGGATGAAACGTTGGGATGAAACCTCGGGATGAAACCTGGGGATGAAACCTGGGGATGAAACCTCGGGATGAAACTTCGGGATGAAACTTCGGGATGAAACCTCGGGATGAAACCTGGGGATGAATCCTCAGGATGAGACTGCAGGACAAGGCCAGCAGCAGCCCTGCCCAGTCAAAGCCCAACACCAAGGAGCACCAACTACAAACCACCACCCTCAGCTCCCAGCAATCCCCACTTGAAGCCCTGAAACACCCCGAATTTGGCCCAAACCTGTGCTGCAGCATCCCGGGCTGGGCTCAGGCCAGGCCTGGCAGCCCTTACCTTCTTGGTGACGGTGTCGGGGGGCACATCCCGCCGGCCCAGCGGGTAGGGGGTCCAGGGGCTGCCCACGGCCACCTCGTCCTGCCCGTTGTCCAGGAGGCTGCTCTGCTGCGACGGGCTCTGTTCACAAAGGCAGGGCAGCCTTTAGTCAAGCAGCACCCAACCCTCGCCATGCTCACACCACAGCAACCCAGAAAGCTGCCGGGCACAGCCTGCCCAGCGTTCCACCAGCACTTGAGCTCTGGGATCTCTGCAAGCGGGAGAGCTCGAGAGGTTTGGGGCGGAAAAATGAGAATAATGAATGGGGAGAGAGAGGAGAAAACTCGTTGGATGGGACTTGTTGCTTTCGGAGAAACAAATTTGGGTAAAATTCCGGATTTGAACACTCTGCCGTTAATTCTGGAGTCAGAACTTTGTTACTGCTCGTTCCAGCAGAATGAATTTTTTTGGATTTGCCACCGAGAAAAAGGAGATGTTTGTATTTTCTGCAGCAAACATCCCCTGGTGGCAGCGCTGAGCTCCAGGTGAAGCTCCCAGACCTCCTGGGTTGTGCCAAGGACATTTCAGTCCAATATTAACCCGGAATTCAATGATTTCCTCAACACAAATGGCCATAACACACAGTGGAAGTTTCCTAAATGTTTATCATTCCCATTTCTCTCCTGTCCTATGTTTCTTCCTTGTCACTTTCCTCTCTGGTTGTTTCCCTCTTGTTTTCAGGACTTTTGAGGGGGTTTGGACTTCTCCTGCCCCCTCATGATATTTCATTATCTGTTTCTCTATTTCTCTGTCATCACTGGGAATTTTCCCAACACCTTTTGAGTGTCAGATTTCCCAAAATTCCAGCATTGTCCTGCTACTGGGAGCACCTAGCACAGTGCAGTGCTTTTGAGTTCTGAATAATGGGGATCTGTAAAGGAACAAAAAATATCTGTTCTTCCCCCTCTGCCGTTCCAGTGATTTCTTATCCAGCTTAGACTAAAAGAAAAGAAGTCAGGATACATTTCTTTAGGTGGCTGAAGAGTTAATCAAATTTGCTTTGAAAGGTGAAAGCTGGGAATTCATCCACAAAAAACTATTTTTAAACAGAAGTTGATAAGTAAATAGAAGGAAATTATGATTTAAATCACATTGCGGAGGTGAAGAGAAAAAAAAATACAACCTTGATTATTTCAACTGAAAGAAAACCTTCATTATAATTATTTCATCATTCAAGAAATCTTCCAGAAAAATCATGGAAGTTGTGATTTTCCTTCTATTAAAAACCACTGGAAAAACATTTCCTGTTTAAATCCCAGGATCTCCTTGTAGAGCTTTCTTTACCCCCTTAAAATGGAAAAATGAGCCATTCCCTCTAGAGCTGTCCTGGGAATTTCTGCCCTTGCAATATTGGCTATTTTCTGACAGAAACTCCACTTCCATGAAATCTGGGGAAAAGGGGAAAAGCAGCACTTCCCACATTTTTTGTGTGGGGTAGATTGATGCCATGAACATTTTCGAAACAATTAATGGTTAAAGTTGATTTGCTGACAGGCAGACCTCACTCATTACTCTCTTGAATCCAGGCCACGGGAAGGAGGGAGGGGAAGAGGCAAGGATTGAACTGCTGTGGCCTGAATTCTTTAGGAAATGCAAGTTCTGTGGAAGGTGTGAAGCAATCAAATTAAACAATACTAAACATACACAGTATTTCTCCAACAATCATTTCCCCCCTGCAGTAATCCTTCCCAACAATCATTTCCCCAAACAGTACAGCAAGAGAACAACCCCTCAATGCAGTTCAGCATCACAGTTTCTATGGATATGGAGCAATGGAAATGCTGGTGAAATAGAAAAGCAGAATAATCCACATCAGACCACACCCCAAAATACATCCTGGAGCAGATTCCTGAATTTCCCCAGACATCCACCATTAATATCCATATTCACCTACAGCCTAAAATCCTGGAAGTGCCATTAAACACCTCATTCCTAACGAGTGTAGGGAAGCAGCACCATTTTTGGGGTTGATGCCCAATGGATTTTTCCAAGGACTCGTGACAAGGACTGGCAGGGACCCCAGCAGACAAACAAGTTCTCGGGAAGCAAAGACAACACTGGAATGTCGTCCCTGCCCAGCACACACATCCAGGGATCCCCCCGGAGCCCCCAACCCCACACAGAGCAGCACAGACTGAGCAGGACGGGAGCCTGGGGACAGCGAGGGGACGTGGGATGGAGGTGACAGAGGATGGAGGGTTGGCGACAGCAGGAAAGGCCTGACACTGCTCCCTGGGCGCTGCCATCCTGTCCTGGATTGCCTGGAATTCCGGCTGGAGCAGGCGTGGGGCCGAGGGTTGGGATCCAGCCAGCTCCTGCTGAGTGATCCTGCTCTCCTCAACCCTTGGATCTGAGCTCAGCCTTGGAGCTCTCCTTTGGGAATCGCTGCTCCAGCCTGGGTGGGTACCAGCCAGGGGCCAGCCTGGCAATTCCCAGCACAGATGATCCCATTGGAACACCGGGATCTGGGCTCTGCTGCCCCTTAATTACCCTCAGAGCTGCTGCTGATTTGTGCCCACAGCTGCTGTGCCAGGCAGGGGAGGCTGGGCCAGCCCTGTCCCTCTGGAGGCACAGAAAGGTCTCAGCATCCACTCTGGGACACAGAAAATCCTGCAGGAATGGCCTCCCTGCCTTGTGTGTGCTTCTCCCTTCAAATATTTGTTGGGAATGCAAGGTTTTGTACATCTGTACTTGTCAACAATAAATGTAAGAGAAGCAGTAAATAAATGAGGAAAATATCCTCTTTTATAGGTGTTGCTCAAAGTTTAAAATGAGTTTGGGTGTGGTAACGTGTTCAAAACTCATCAGCACACCCAATTAACGCTCAGATATTAAAATCCCTGTCTCCCGGAGCCTATTAAAATGCACATTTAGCATTTCCACACCCATTTTTCTCGGATCAAACAGCCCCAGAGCAAACCACGCTCCCCACGGAGCAAAGGGCAGCCCCGGTGTGTGCGAGGAGAGCAGGAAAGCAGGAATGACAGCCAGGGAGCTCCGGAATCCAAAAAGCAAGGCCACCCGGGGGCACAACTGCATCCCTGGCAGCCTTGCTTTGGGGATTGGGCATCGTAAAAGCGCGAGGAAGAGGCAGAAGCTAAACCAGGAGGAAGCAAGGATCGTTAATTAATTGGGAATGCCGGGAATGCTGGCTAGCCCATACTTACTTTCGGTAGAGGTAGCTCTTGAAGCATTTGGTTTTCAAATTTAGATTTAGGCTGCAAGTTTAAAGTCATGCTTCGGCCGGCATGCATGGCTGAAACCCCTCCAGAGTGCAGCATGCCAAGGCTAACTGTGTGGTGTTTGTAAGCAGCGCTCTGAGTAGAGGAAACAACCACGGGACACGTATGAACACACATGCTCAGAATTAAGTCTCACACATACATGGTTAAGTTCACAGAGTTTTAGTTTAAGCCAACAAACAGTACCGAGTATCGATAGCTCCTCCAGGCATGCACTGGTCACACACAGCGAGTACATTGCTCCTTGTACAGAAATGGGCACCAGGGAGACTTCCACGCTGACAGCACATGAGGGGTGGTGGGATCTGGAGTTCACATGGTACAAGTCTTTCTTTTTGCAAAAAAACGGCCAAATTGGGGTTCGGCTGCGCAGCCAGAGGAGCAACCCCTGTGTGCGAGGGCTCTGCACCAGCCTGCTCCCTGACACCAGCAGGGACATAGGTCCTGTGCCCACCCCAGGGACAGTGGCTTTAAGTGACAGCTGCTCCAGGGGCTCCAGGTGCTGCCAGCAGCTCAGCCTCCAGCTCCTTGGAGCTCTGCACCCAGCAGGAATCACCTCGCAGGGACCAGGGACAACCACTGCTGTCAGCTTGGCAGGGCTAAAGCATCCCTTAATACACATTGTAAACTAGTTGTAAAGATATTCCTTAAAGCAACAGCATCTGGGAAGTATTTATTTCCACCAGGAAGTGCTCTGCTCGGGGTGCACTGGTTTCCCTGGGCAGGAGGCAGTTTCCAGTGGGTTTACACAGCACAAGGAAAAGAGCTGAAGGAGGAAAACACTTCAGCCCTGGAGCCCCTTTTTAAAGTTTCCCCATTTGAACCTTAAGGGTAATTTAATATCATCACAGCCGAGCAACTGGAAGGTAAGGAGGATATTAACACCGGACTCAGGAGGCTCTAGCATAAAGCAGGTATATGGACACATTTGGCAACGACTTCTTATGCATTTCACCACAGGAATTTGTCACAACCACTTCAGATCACGGAGTAAATTGGATTCATGGATTAGGTCATTAAACAGGTAATGACTGAATCATGCACTAAAGTACCCTTTGGATAGAAGGCAAATCAGCATAACTTCCTACAGCTAAAAGGAGTAACGATCACATTCCCATTAAAACAGCGGCAGTGGATACCCAGGGATATTTCTCAGTTATAGACACCTTTAAACCCCCTGCACTAACAGCGACACGAAAGCTAAAATACATTTTATTACTTATTCTCTTTGTCCTTTATTCCCTTTTACTGCTAAGACGTGCCCAGCACCTTGGTCGTCACTGACATGGTGGCTCCAGCAGCACTTCCATGAGCAGAGGAGAACCTCAGGGCTCTTCCTAATTTTGGGCAGAGCTGCAGGAATCACCACCCCGGTGACAGGCACTGGGGCAGAGCCTCTGGCTTTATGCAGGACCCAGAGTCACCACCCCAGTGATGTCCACCAAGGAACGTCACCAGTGAGGAGCGTCTGGATTTACTGGGACCCCTCACTCCAACTGAGCACCCCAGGGCCCTCGGTGGGCTGATCCCTCTGACACCACGGCAGGAATTTCATCCCTGGGATTTCTGGTGGTCACCACTGCATGTGCAAATCGTTTGACAGAGCGAAACACACAACTAAAGGCATTAATTGCAGAGAAATGCCAAACATACCCTGTCTAACCTTCTAGCTTCTATATGTCTAAGTAGCTGTTGTCTCCAGTCAGCGGGCATTTTAGCACAGCTCTCATTTCCCTTCCCAGGGGGAGGCCTCGGCTTTATATCACTGCTATCGGAAGGCTTGTCGCCATAGTTACCCAAGTTATAGTCTGACGGAATCTTTTCCAGCAGAGCTGCCATGGTGGGCCTCGCAGAGACCGGCCGCGTTTGGGCCGTGCCGTAGCTCTCAGTGCTGTAGCTTCGTGCCGACAGGGGCCTCCTTTGCGTGAGGTTTTTAACCGGGAAGCTCCCGGTCTGGGCTTTCACTTCCTGGTAGGAAGGGTGCTCGTCTTCGTAGCGCCCGTTGCGCTTGAGGAACTGGGCCTCGGGCATGGCCATGCTGCCCTGGCGCTCCGGGGCACCGCGGAATGGGGCCCGGCCGTACCTGTCCGCCGGGGGCAGCTCCTGCGGCTCGCCCACCCTGCGGAACACAGACATCTCGGCCGAGCTGACCAGCGAATCCGCCCTGCGCAGGAAGCCAGGCCGCGAGGCCGGGCCAGGGAAGGGGGCCGCTGCCGGCTCCTCGCCCACCGAGGGCTGCGAGAAGGAGAACATGGGCTCCACGGGTGCGTAGCCGCGGTAGCCCCGCGGGCTCACCAGCTCCTGGGGCAGGCTCTTGGCTGGCTGGGGCAGGTAGTCGGCATTGAGCTGGAAGGGCGGCAGGAGCCGCTTGTCAGCCGGGAGCTCCACGGCGCCCTGCGGGTTGAAGCTTTGGTCGAACTGATAAACCTTCTTGGTGACCGAGGCCTTGTGCTGCGGCTGCACCTTGACGCTGCCGTAGGTCAGCAGCTCGTCGTCCAGCATGGGCACGGACTGGCTGCGGGACATGCTCAGCACGCCGTGCTCCGGGCCCAGCAGCTTGTCCACCCTCTCGTGGGGGCCCACGGTGTCGTTCCCGGATGCATAGTTTTCCAGGGGGATGTTGTACACCTTGTATGCCCCGATGTCGATCTCATCGATGCTCTGCGACTTCTTGAACTTGTTCGTTTTTATATCCCTCATCATCGGGGAGAGCCGCTCCGTGCTCTTGCTGATGGAGATGACGTTTTTGGAAGGCTCCGGGCGACAGTGCATGTGGGAATAGACGTTCGTGAGGCTTCTGTTAGCGTTGGAGTCGTGGTATTCCCACGGAATTCCTGGAGTGAAAGTGCTTGTCATTTCGGGAGACTCCTTGACGTGATCTTTCCGCTCGGGCAAAGGGCTGGTGTTGGGGGTGCTTTCCAGTTTGGAAGGAAAAGCTGTCCTGTCTTCAAAAGGACTGGGGGTTCTGGTCCAATTTTGCCAAGGATTGGGAGGAGGCACTTCAGAGTCGTGTGTGTTTCTGAGCGCGGGCTGCTCCAGCTCCAGGGGGATCCCCACGATCCTGTCCTGCCGGATCAGCGGCCGGCGCCCGTGCGCCGAGGAGCTCCTGGATTTGCTGCTCAGCAGGGGGTTGGTGCCGGAATTCTCCACCGCGCTCTCCTCGGCCACGAATCCCGTGTTGTCGTAGTGGGAGCTGTCGTTCCAGCTGTCGGCGAAGGCGTCACTCAGCGGGCGTCGCTCTGGGCGCGCCGGAACGTTCCCGGCCGGAGCCGCTTCCCGCTGGCTCAGCAATGGCTTGGTCTCCAGGGGCTGCGGGAATGACTGGGCCAGCCTGCAAAGACAAGAGAAGGGAACAAGATAAAATGTCCTCTATCCCAGCACGTCGACATTCATCGTCCTTGGAAGGCGATTCAGCCTCTCCCATCTGCGCTCTGGCTTCAGGATCGCGCTGGGAGACTTTGGGGATTCTTATCGCTGAATATCCCCAGCTGGAAGGGCCCCACAAGGATCATCGAGTCCAGGAATCAAACCTGGCCCCTTGGGGTTTTTAGCACCAACTGAGCTACTCTCAAGCTGTTGGAAACTCCATGGAGGTCGTGCCTCTGGCACAGGAATGGTAGCAGCAGGATTTTGCCCTGAGGCAGAGATTCTGACAGGATACACATGGAGAAACTAAGAAGTCACTCAAAGGCCTGGCTGGCTCCATGCTGTGTTCCCAGAAATCCCACTGAACACATTTTCCTGCTGTAAAAATAATGGATGAGTGCGATGGAAGGTTTCCCCCGCTTTTTAACCAGAGACACCGGAGGCAGTTTGGAGCTGTTCTCATCCAGCTCTTTAACGGGGCAGAGCTGTGGATGGAACATGAGGGCATTTATGGCAGGGACAGACAGGACAGGCTGTTCCTGGAATGTTTCCAGTGCATGGCTTTCCAAGAACCATGTTGTTCCTGGAGGTCCAGGGCAGAGGGAGCTGGGATAGCAATCATGGGACACCAACTGCAGCTCCATCTCCAGGAGCTTTAACACCTGGAGATGGCCCAGAGCTGAAGCACCAGCTGTGGCATTTCTGGTGTTTACGGAAGATGAAGGGTGGCCAGCTCTGCACCGCCAACACGGGATAAAAATGTAGATTTTTTAACCCCAACAGGGAGACAGGGTCACAGTGAGGGCCCAGGCAGGACAAAATGCAAGCAGAAGCTGTGTCAGGAAAATGTCACACCTGTTCCCCCACAAAGAGTTATTCACTGCTTCTTTAGCCGTGGTCTGCAGGGAGCCCATTTTTACGTGCGCGTTGGAGGAGCCTGAGGAAGCCTGGGAAGGGGAATAGTCTGAGTAAGTGCCTGAGGAAACGCTGTTATTCAGACAATGGATCTTATCTGCTTCAGACTCATCTGTCGACTCTGAAACAAAACACAGCAAACGCTTTCAGGGGGTGGCGCTTGGGAATGAAACTCCAGAAAAACACATTTTGAAGTTCAAGCTACGGATGATATCAATATGTGCACAAATATCCGCGGGCTATGGTTTACAGGCAGAGGTGGAACATCCCCAGCACGCGATTGCATCTCGAAGGCTGTAAAATCCATCAGTACCTTTCTTGTCTTTACCCAGCAGGACGAGTTTGGGCGGGTAGAGCGGCGTCTCGGGCATGGAAGGACGGAGCTCCCCTATCCTCATCTCACTGCCAGGATGTCCAAAGGCATCCTGAGGGACACAACAGCGCAGAATAAACACGGGGAACAGGAACACTTCCAACTGCAGCACACAGACAGTTCACAGCCTCCTCCTCGTGATCATTAAAACACCCCAAACCCACCATACGGGCAGTGCTGGTGGTGCTGTTTTGTCAGCAGAAAGTTCTAATTAACCCACACAAATACCCCTCAAAATTGTGGTGATGTGCTCGTTCTGGAAATGTGGACAAACCAGATGGAACTTGCAAGATACATCGAGGCTGTTGTAAACATTTTTGATGAAGTCAAGGTCACCAAAATGCTGCCAAGCAGAAAGAAATAAACACAAATTGAGAGTAAACAATTGGCATTTCAGGAGGGAGGATTCCTCGCCCAGTTATTTGTGGTGAGTCCTTCCAGAGATTCAGCTGTCCCTGGAGCGGCACTTAATTAAAATGGCTTTGTCTCTAAGGACTTTGTGGCTAAATTAAAATGACTTGGATTTAATAAACTTCTGCACATCTGACCTTCAAACAGGCCCTGCAACAGGACATCTGCTGAAAATAACACCAGTTAAACTGGAGAAGGAAAGTGGGACTCGTTCTTAGAAAGAGATATTTTAAAGGAGGACCTTTAGGCTCACAGGGTGGCTAGGAGGGAACGAAGGCACCAGCAGGAATTTTGGGGCCTTTCTGATCCCTGCAGGAAGTTCAGGGATGAGAAGGATGAATGTCCTGAGGAGACAGGGATGGGTGGCACAGGAGGATCTCCGGACCTTGTCCTGCTTTTGGTAAAGGTTCTCCAGTGAGTTTGGAGAGTGAAGGCAATAGGAAGGCAATAATTAGAGAAACAACTGAAACTGGAGCACCCAAACCAAATCCACCTCACTGGAATGTAAAATGCTACAATGGCTTTTAAATGTTCTTGTTTTTACTTCCAGAGGTTTACTCGCCATTAACTACTCTCTGTATTAACAGAGATTCGTAGAAGCATTTGCCACGTGATCTGTCCTTGGAGAATTTAATTCTATTTACACCAGAGCTGTTTCACTCCCTCTGTATTTGATGTTCTGCTGGAGGAAGGACCTTCCCAGAAGATGCATCCTCGGTTTAATTAACCCCTCAGGGCTCATATTTCAGCTCAGCACAGTTCCATGGTGATTCCCACAAGGAGTGACCCAGGCAAGGCTTTCCCTCCCCATGCAGAGGATGTCCCTGGCGCTCCCCAGTGACACCCAGAGCCCAGCCCGGTGCAGGGTGACAAACTGGTGCAAAACCCGTGCTTTGTGGCAGTCGGAGGGAGGTTCTCCACCCGTGGACCTCAGGGGTGGCTGTACCTCGGAGCTTTGGGCTCCCTCAGCTGTGTCCTCCCTGCCCAGGGCTTCTGGAGGTGATTTCGGGGTGTTCTCAGAGGCAGGCAGGGAGCTCTTGGGGGATTCTTTGGTTTCTTTGTCTTGCACCTAGAATCCCAATATTGTGCTGTGAAACCTCCAGGAGTTTTAAGCTTAACCTGCCCTCTTTGCTGGGAGAGAGGAAGACCCAGCAGTTCCATTTTTGACACAGGGTTTATTTCAGGTGCATGAAGTTCCTTATTTTATAATATTTTCCTTTTCTTTTTATCACCAGTCCAGTTATTCCAACAAATATCAACACACTTTTGAAAGAACCACTCTGGCATTTGTGAATCTGCCATGAATATGTGAAATACGCTGTAAAAACCCCAAATAGTATTCCATTTATCTTCAAGAGGACCTTTTCCTTACAAGCTCAAGAACAAAAAGGTCACTAACAGGAAGAAAATTGCAAGGAGAAAGGGAAGAGAGAAATGCAATTGTGTGAGTCAGGATTTCTTCCTCAGGACTAAGTAGGGAAGGTTACAGGAAGAGGACAGAGAACTGTGGTGAGGAGAAAATACATGGTAAAAACCATTAAAGCAACTGGGAAGAGAAATATCGCCAAATATTCAGGCTGAGAACACAAGAACATCAAATTATAATCCAGAGGGATGGAATTTTTGGAGTGACCAGACTCCTGGAATCTGCTTGCAAAGCATATAAAGGCTCTGCATGGAGCAGCCCAGGGAAGGGCTGAGGCAGAGGAAATTTGGAATATTCTCAATTCAAACACGTCAAGAGCACAAATTCTAAAAACCTGACTTGCTGATTTTGATATTCCTCATTGTTGCTCAAGGAAAAGCAGCACAACTCCCTAAAAAAATCTCAGGCTCCTCTTTGGCCAAAACACACATCTTTCAAAAAGAATTAGAATGATGAAGAGGTTTCTTCCCATTGATGATTAATCAAGACATTGTTTGCTTATTGTGAACGAAGGTGAAGTATGGCACAGAGGATTTGAAATGCAGCTTGCTCCTCATTCCAGATGCTCCCTTTCATGATTTAGAAACAGTTTCTGAAGAGACACGTGCAAGCTAATTGCAGGGGAAGCCAAAAGAGATGAGAAACCAGACTATCTGAGAAGTGAGCATTGCACCTGAAATTCAATTACCTGCCATCAGAAACTGCATTCAGCCTTCAGCTACATCACAACACACCTGCAATTTCAAAGTCTGCTTTCACTCGAGGCTGGAGTTTTGTCTGCTAATTATCTGCCAAGCAAATGGAGCTTAATTATGTTTTATTTAACGGGTTACAACTGAAATCAGACCAGTATTGTTCACAAAACCATTCAGACTTTGCCTACACTGTGTTTGATGCTGGCACAGGGAGGCAAGGAGAGGGAAATGGATCTGATCAGAGCCACAAAATCAGAAATTCCCAGAGTCTGGGAAGGACAAGAACTCTCCTCCTCTAACAAACCACTGATTTCTGGGACCAAACACCTAAAACCTCTGGATCAAATTCCAGATGGGAACACGGAAGGATAATTAAAACCCACAGAAAGCTGTCGAGAATATTCGAGTTCAAACGATGGGTAATACAAAATAAATTCTATGTGTTCAGCGACAAGAGCAGAATGTCAAGACTCGTGGCCCAAGGACCAGATTTACACAGTGAGAATTTTATGAGTCAAAAGGAAAAATGGTGGAACTGAAGATTTCAGATCTAGATGGAAACATGAGCGATTTAACTTAAATATTTTAGTTGAAATTAAATATTTAACATCTGTATCTTAGTACTAATCGAAATCGTGCCTGGAGTGGAAGTTTTCTGAAGCCAACTTTTAGAGAAAACTTTGCTGGGTTATTTTTCTAAGGAACAAAAATGTTTAAGTGCAAATAAAGCACTTACAGTACTGGGAGAGCAGCTAGAGATAAATGTGTGGTATTTGTGCCAAAGACATGGAAAACAGAGGGACAACTATTCCTGCACCCAGGACTGGCTTTTCAAGGACAAGGAGTTTATCACAATGCTCAGATGACAAAGGAGTGCAAAAGAAGGAGAATATTTTTTCTCATTTCTTTCTTTTCAATACTAGAGATTTGCAAAGATTTTCAGGAATGCTGGCATTCAACCTCTCTGAGCTTTTAAACTGTCTGGGAAGGGATTTCCCTTGCTTTGAACGATGCCTGCACACAGGTTTGGTGGGGTAGGTGGGACCAAAGTCCTGCTTTTTGTAGCAGCAGGACTGCAGGATTTGGGAATTTACCTTTTTGTGATTGATCCTGGGATAGAACTTTAGGAATTAACCTTTTTTTGTAATTGATCCTGGGATAGAACTTTAGGAATTTACTTTTTAGTGATTGATCCTGGGATAGAACCTTAAGAATTTACCTTTTTGTGATTGATCCTGGGATAGAACTTTAGGTATTTACCTTTTTTGTAATTGATCCTGNACAGAGGGACAACTATTCCTGCACCCAGGACTGGCTTTTCAAGGACAAGGAGTTTATCACAATGCTCAGATGACAAAGGAGTGCAAAAGAAGGAGAATATTTTTTCTCATTTCTTTCTTTTCAATACTAGAGATTTGCAAAGATTTTCAGGAATGCTGGCATTCAACCTCTCTGAGCTTTTAAACTGTCTGGGAAGGGATTTCCCTTGCTTTGAACGATGCCTGCACACAGGTTTGGTGGGGTAGGTGGGACCAAAGTCCTGCTTTTTGTAGCAGCAGGACTGCAGGATTTGGGAATTTACCTTTTTGTGATTGATCCTGGGATAGAACTTTAGGAATTAACCTTTTTTTGTAATTGATCCTGGGATAGAACTTTAGGAATTTACTTTTTAGTGATTGATCCTGGGATAGAACCTTAAGAATTTACCTTTTTGTGATTGATCCTGGGATAGAACTTTAGGTATTTACCTTTTTTGTAATTGATCCTGGGATAGAACTTTGGGAATTTACCGTTTTTATGATTAATCCTGGGATAGAACGTTGTCCCTGTGCTTGGCAAACCCTCCAGGAAGAGCTGGATTCTGCAGCTCCCTGGGAGTTACTGCCCAGGGCTGCTCCCTGCAGTGGAAATTCACCACAAAATTCCCATCCAGGGAGATTTCAACCCAAAAATCCATCAGCATTGGGACAAACAGCATCTCAATCCAAACCGGAACGCAACCCAGCGACTCAACAGAAAACTTTATGGGGGAAATAAAAATCTTTCTGAGGTCTGAGATTCCCAGCATATCAGAACATCACATGGCCGCTCAAAACCCCTAAAAAAGAGCCTGGAATTTTTGAGAAGAACAAAGATCCTTTCCATTACCTCCACTGGCAGTGGGATCTCCTTGGGGGTCAGGGGCCACTTGTGCTCGTACTTGTCCTTGCCCGTGGGGTCAGTGGTGGCTGCTGGGGTCACCACGGGGTTCTCAGGTCTCACGCCCAGGCTGGGTTTGCTCACCAGGTTCTGCACAGATTTCACCATGTTCTTCAAGTCCTCGGGGTATGGCGTGGGGTAACGCTTCAGGTTTATCTCCACCTGAGCAGCCAGAAAAGGATGGATTAAAATTAGCACTTAAAGCAAAAATATGGAATTAAACAGTGCAGAGTAAGGGGGGCTGAGGGCACCTCCCTCGTGGTTTGGTTTGAGGAGTTTGAGGAGATCAGGATTGGAATTTACTCATTTGTCAGCCCAGAATGGAATCCCAGTGCCATAAAATCAGGGCTGGGAACATCCCGTGCCAGCCCATCCCTCACCCTGGGAGATATTTCTAACTCTCCACACATTCCCTCATCTTGCCCAGCCAATCCTGCAGTGAATGCAGGATTCATTCAGCCAGGCTGAGTTAATCTGAATTACGGACGGAGCTGAGCACAGGGTCTGATCCCCTGGGAGGCGTTTGCTCCTGGAGATGGATGATGCTCACCCTCACTGATGGTGTTCACACTCACTGACGATATTCACACACGCTGACAGTGTTCACACTCACTGATGTTCACACACACCGATGATGTTCACACTCACTGATGATGTTCACACACACTGATGATGTTCACACTCACTGATGATGTTCACACACACTGATGATGTTCACACTCACTGACGATGTTCACACACACTGATGATGCTCACACTCACTGATGATGTTCACACTCACTCATGAAGCTCACACTCACTCATGAAGCTCACACTCACTGACGATGCTCACACTCACTGACGATGCTCACACTCACTGATCATGTTCACACACACTGATGATGTTCACACACACTGATGATGCTCACACACACATTGATGTTCACACTCACTGACAATGCTCACACTCACTGACAATGCTCACACTCACTGATGATGTTCACACTCACTGATGTTCACACTCACTGACAATGTTCACACTCACTGACAATGCTCACACTCACTGATGATGTTCACACTCACTCGGGTAGCTCTGACTCTCCTCTGGCACAGGAAAACAAACCCAAAGCTCTTCAGAGAATCCCCTGAGCCTGGCTGTGCTCTGACTGCCTGACAGACCCACAGATTCCCTGGAAAACCCCAAATCTGAACTTCCTAAACTTCCCGGAGTGTGTCAGGATAGCAAGGCTGGGAAACTTCCAATTCCTGCTGGTGATAAAGGATCTGGAATCTTTCAGCACACAGCAGCTTTCACCTCGTGGTGTAGGTGAGCTGACAAAGCTGATTTTAACCTCTCCCTGTCAGAGCTGCTGGATTGAAATTCCCAGCAAGTGGGAAAAATGCAGTTTTGGATTCAGCTGAAAATGGTCTGTCCACGGAAATATTTCAGAGGCAAAAGCATGATTGATTTGGTAAATAAAACTGCATGAAGTGCTGGCATGCAGATCTGAACCAGGAGAGAATAAACATCACCGAGCAGAACAGAAAACGTTAAAATCTGTGACTGGGATGTCACTTTTAATAAAGAACTCCAACAGAAAAAGATAAAGAAAGTCTGGAAAGCAGCACTAAAGCTCTGCTGCAGTTCTGGCTGAATGAAATCATGTTTAGGGTGGCTTAATGAGGCTCCTGGTGTCTCCCAGAACCCAGGCTGCGGTTTAAGGGCAAAGGCTGAGCCAGGCAGGGCTGGGAGCTAAGGAACAGAGCAGATCCTCAGGAACAACAGCCAGGGAAAATCAGCTGCAGGCCTGGGATGAGGCAGACAACCCCAGCCAGGGGTTTGGGTGGAGTTTCACATCCCTGGCAGTGTTAATGTTGAGCAGCCAAACTCCTTGGAGCTGTGGGGGGAACAGCCCTGGCATGCAGATATTTCCCTCCCTGATCCACACTTCTCATCCCAGAGGAAATCTGTATTTCCCTGTCAATCCCATTCCAATGCTACCTCCAAAGCAGCCTGATCCCGAAGAGAGAATCTGCAAAGTTCAAAATTCCTGATGGAACAAATTTATCAAACCATCCCAGTGACCAAATGGATTTTAACAGGTGTTTGGCTGAAAGTTGAGTTTGATGGGAGATAAAAAGTGAAAATGACTTCTGCTGTTATGAAATGCTGCAGTGTTGGTGGGTACAGCCTGTTGAGAATTCAAATTTATTTAAATATATCCCTTAAATGTTTGGTGAAACTGCTAAAAATGTTCATGTTGAAACCTCCAGCCATGTCAGCCCCAGCTAATATTCTGCTAACAAGTGGTGGAACAACAGAAAACTTTCCCAGCTGCTGTTTTCCACACATGACCCATAAATCTGCAATTCATCCAGGGTAGAATTCCAGTTTAATCTATTTATTGTGAGGTGAAGGCTGCTTTTGGCTTCATTTTGTGTTTCACTAAATCTGCAATTCATCCAGGGTAGAATTCCAGTTTAATCTATTTATTGTGAGGTGAAGGCTGCTTTTGGCTTCATTTTCTGTTTCACTGAAAGCAGCAGAGTCCATTAGTTCTGGGTACAGGAGTTGGAGAAAAACTCCCCACTGGGAAAAATAGAGGAAAGAAAAATCCAAAATTTCCATGAAGGTTTAAATGGAACATTAAGAGCTATTGACAAGAGTGCTGTTAATTTCAGTAACAAAATCTGATTTAAACCTCCTCAGATGATTTTCTCTCTGACCCTACATTTTACCTTGGGTGTTCTACCACAGCTCACAATGTGCAGGGTTGAAGTGTGGGATAATTCCTTTGTATTATTCAAGGAATAGACATTTTCATGACAGGCTTGAAAATATCCTCCTGACAATGCCACTGATTGAGGGATTGATGGAGAACTCTGGGATGACAGTAATTTCAGGAGAGTGGGGGAGGAAATTCATGTTTTGAACTTCATTTTTTCACAAGTGATGTCCTCTCCACTGCACATCCCATGAAGCTGCAAAGCCCTCGTTGGCTTCTGCTTTGAGAGGAATATGGAATCCCTTATGGGATCAAAATATTCCTAAAAAATTCCCTCACTGGCTTCTGCTTTGAGAGGAATATGGAATCCCTTATGGGATCAAAATATTCCTAAAAAATTCCCTCATTGGCTTCTGCTTTGAGAGGAATATGGAATCCTCTCTGGGATTGAAATATTCCTGAAAAAGCAGTGGTTGGACAGTAACTCTGTCCCAATTCCCTTTGGGACAGAATTCCTGTGGCAGCAGGAATGTGACATTGAAAGCACAAACCCGGCTCAATTCAAGACCTGCATATTGAACTCCATCAATAATGTGTGAATCCCACCATAAATCCAGCAGAACTTACCTTCACTTTCCCTGGATTTTCCTCCTCCTCCTTTTTGTCCTCGAATTCAAAGGCCACAGTCATTCTCTGCTGCCTCTGCTCCTCCCACAGCGTGGGGTTAAAGCTGTCACTGTCCGACTGGAAATCTGCAGGGATTGGGAAGGGAGATGGGAATGATCCAAACAGACTTTGCCCAGTTCGTCACTTGGGTGATTGATTGGAAACGTGAGGGGGAAAATGGGAACTGAGAAACCATTCCAGAGTCAGGAATAAATCTGGGATGAGAGTGGTGGGAAACACCACCAGGGTTGGGGCAACCCTGGGGCAGAGGGGGAGTGGGAAAACTCCAATTCAGTGGAGCTGTGGGAGGAGAAAACCTTCAATCCAGCAAAGTTTGGGAGCCTTGACTTCCCATGGCACGGAGCTGGACATTCCCAGCTCCCAGACGGAGATGACAATTCCATGGAGGAATCCTGTTACTCCCAGGCTGTCAGACTGACATTTTCCAATTTCCATTTTCACACTGGCATTTTCCCAACCCCTTTTATTCCCAGAGAGGCTTTGTGGGAGCAGTGGAGCCTGGCTCTGGGTGTGCACACCCCAGGAATTGTCACTCCATGCTGGAGCTGGGGTGTCTCAGGAGAACCACATCCCAACCCTTCCCCTCCTTCGCTCTGGAATTCCCTCCCCTCTCCGAAGCAGGATCTGCTGTGATTTCACCTTCATCGCTGCGGGGCTGCTGGGGGAACATGTAGTTGGTGAGCACTCGCTGCTTGGTCTCGGGATGAGCCTCGGTCTGCAGCGGGATCAGAGCCTTGGACTGCAGGGGATGGGAAACAGATAATCCATTAGCTCCTGGAATTGGGAACGGATCAACCTTCCAGGACACAGGGAATGCAGGAAAACCAATTCCCCGTGGGTTGGGAGCAATGTGGAGCCTCACCTCCCATTCCTCACTCCTGTAATTCCTGCCATCCCCATCGGGAATGCTGCCTGGGTGCTCCAAGGAACAGGATCCCTCCTGGGATCCTGGGATGGGAAACAAATCTATTAGCTCCTGGAACTGGGAATGGATCAACCTTCCAGGACACAGGGAATGCAGGAAAACCAATTCCCCGTGGGTTGGGAGCAATGTGGAGCCTCACCTCCCATTCCTCACTCCTGTAATTCCTGCCATCCCCATCGGGAATGCTGCCTGGGTGCTTTGGGGGAACAGGATTAGGGAGCAGAGCTGGCACCGCACAGTTTGACACCCCTGAAGTTGGGTTTTAACCCAGTTTAAAACTCCTCTCCCATTCCTCACTCCTGGAATTCCTGCCATTCCCATCGGGAATGCTGCCTGGGTGCTCCAGGGAGCAGGATTAGGGAGCAGAGCTGGCACTGCACAGTTTAACACCCCTTAAGTTGGGTTTTAACCCACAAAAAGTCAATGATTGACTAAATTAAGTGAATTCCTGGTGGCTCCTGGCTGTCAGTTCACCTGAAGCAAGACACTGTGGAATTCCCACAGAACATTCCCTGAGTATTCCTGCTGTTTGGCTGCACTTGGGGATGTTTTACCAATGCTGTGCTCTAAGCTCGACCCAGGAGTGGCTGTCACAGTCCAGAGGATGGAAATCAATCCATGCTATGCCACAGAAAAGCCAAAATGCAGGAAAACGTTGTATATTTAAAGGGCTGTGGGTGTTCTGTGCCTGGGCTGCACAGCCAGGCAGTGTTAATTTTTTTAATGGAAATCAGAAGGGAAAAAAACCCCCAAGAATCCTCATTTAACCCATTAAAATTTAATCATAATTTTCTATTACCCCTTCCCCCCATCAGCTTTCCCATTTTTGGCTGGGCTCTAAAACTAAATGTACATTTCAGACTTATTTTGGAACTCAGCTGCTGCTGGAACTGTTGCATTTCTCAGGGTTCCTGTTGCATAATTTGGTTTAAAATAGAATCCCAAAGAGTATCTGATACAAACCAAAGCCCTGGAACAAAGAAAAGCTCTGAAATGAGTTTTCCCCAAAGCAAGACCCAAAGTCCTTGAGCATCTTTGACTTTGTTGAACTCTCCCTGACTACAGTGGGGTTTAAAATATTCAGGGATGGAAGAATGGATGGGAAAAGAGGATGGAAGAGGAAGGCAAGAATAAAGGAATAGAGGGAGCAAGAGGTGGGACAGGATAACAACGAATTTGGGAACGAACACCTGGAATTTCTACTTCAAAAATACTCCCTTGCTACTTTTGCCCTTTATTTGCTCCTTTGGTAAGGAGGTAGAAGCTCATCCTGGTGAAATAAATCCTGCAGAGGTGGGAAAAAAATCACACCCAGCAGGATTTATGGCTGGGAATGGAAATCCAAAGCTGGGCTGGGAGCAAAACCTTCCAAAATCCCATAAAACCTTGTATTAAGCAATGTGATATAATACAAATGAAATATAAATATAATATAAATATGATATAATTTAAATATAATATAATATAACATAACATAATATAATAATATAATATAATAATGAAATATTCACAGCCCTTGCTACAACTCCTTTAGTGAGGAAAACAGGAATAGTGAAAGGCATTACCTGGTTGTCAGAAAGCCACAGGGCTGCCAGTTCTTTCAGTTTGGTAAAAGTGAAGGGCAAATTCTTCAGTCTGTAAATGAGAATTTTGGGACAAGGTGAGTCCTTCATTTCCAAAATCATTTATTTGAAGATTTGTGTGCAGCACATTGTCTTGATCACACTGAAATGGCTAAGATTTCATTGTTTTTCCTCCTCAGTTTTACTAAATTAAAACATTTTATCAATATTCCATCTAATATTATTATTAGAATACAGTATTTGATTAATATTCCACATTAAGGGTTCTATTTAGAAAGTAGAACTGCTGACATCACATCCTTTGGTACTGAGGAGAGACTGATATTTTCCTTTGGCTATAATCTAATAAAATTACGATTATAAAACAGAAAACAGAAAAATTCTTGGTCCCAGAGAGGTTTTCAGGAGCCTCAGTGCAGCTCCTTTTATTGGACATTGGAAATTTGGAACAGAAATGCTCCAAGATGATGGAAAACTCATTTCTGTCGGAACGTCAGACCAAAGATTAAAATAATATAAATATTCATGGTGAACCTAAATGACAAAATTAAATGGAGCAGGGGAAAAAATTAGCATTTTAATGAGACATTTAAACTCCATTTCCTAAAAGTGATCTGCAAGTGGGAATGGGAATCGATGGCGAGATATTTGTGGAATCTTCATTCATGTTTCTCCCATAACTCATTCTGAAAAGGGTATTTTTAGAGCATCATGGGATGGGTTGGGTTGGGAGAGACCTTAAATCCCATCCCATTCCACCATTCCATGGCAGGGACACCTCCCACTGTCCCAGGCTGCTCCAGCCTGGCCTTGGACACTGCCAGGATCCAGGGGCAGCCACAGCTTCTCTGGGAATTCCATCCCAGCCCCTCCCCACCCTCCCAGCCAGGAAATCCTTCCCAAAATCCCATCCAGCCCTTCTCTTTCCCAGCCATGGAGTGATGTTCTCCCAGCATTTGGAGGAGTTGGGAAGAGCTGGAGTCACCAAAGGAGCATCAGCAAAACTGAAACCCCAATGAGATTTGGCAAAAGCAAGAGGAAAAGCCCTTTTTGTGCAAGATGGAAGGGATTCCGGTGATTCCCACATTTCTGTGCACCTCGGGATGGAACAGCTGGAGCACAAGTGACAGGGCTGGAATGAAAGTTGTCCCTGGGGGTCACTGGGGTGCTCCAGGGAACGCAGGTGGATGGATGATGGATGGATGATGGATGGATGATGGATGGATGGATGATGGATGGATGATGGATGGATGGATTATGGATGAATGATG
>VZRM01008817.1:123009-136167 GCA_013397955.1 Grantiella picta | reverse complement strand
GGATGAATGATGGATGGAGGGATGATGGAGGGATGGATGGATGGATGGATGAATGATGGATGGATGGATGGATGGATGAGGGATGGATGATGGATGGGAAGACCTGAGGAGCTTTTCTGATTTCTGTATGGTTAGGAGTGACAAGGTGTAACCCCAAAAGCACAGAAAGAAAAGGGGGATTCTCTGAGACCTTTTAGGAACATGAAAAGGAGGGATTCTCTCAGCCCTTTTAGGAACAGGAAACGGGCAGATTCTCTGAGTCCTTTTAGGAACAGAAAGGAGAGGTTTCCCTCATCCCTTTAAGATTGGAAAAGGTGGATTCTCTCAGGTCTTTAGGATCAGAAAGAGATTTTTCCCTCAGCTCTTTTAGGAACAGGAAAAGGGGAGATTCTCTCAGCTCTTTAAGAACAGAAAGGGGAATTCTCTCAGCTCTTTTAGGAACACGAAAAGGGGAGATTCTCTGAGCCCTTTAAGAACAGAAATAGGTTTTTCCCTCAGCTCTTTTAGGAACAGGAATGGGAGATTCCCTCATCCCTTTAAGATTGGAAAAGGAGGGATTCTCTCAGCCCTTTAGGAACAATCTGGCACTAAAAGGAAGGTCACTTACCAGTAACCGAGGCTCTGTGGGAAGTGTACCCAAATGAACTTTCTAACAATTCTACCTCTCAATCACAGGGCTCAGACCTGGAAAGACTCTGAGGAGAGAGGAGAAGCAGATGGGAGACAAGGAGTTTGTGGCTCCCCGGGACAGGGACACCAGTTACTGGTAAGGAATTTGGGATTTCCTGACTCCCAGGAGCGCCTGAGGCTGAGCAGCCACCCCTGGGAGAAATTTGGGATGAGCTGGAACTCCCAGAGGTTCCACAGAGCTGCAGCTGCACAAACACCTCATCTCAGCCACCTTCTGGCAGCTCCAGAGCCAGCAGGATGGATCCCATGGGATCCCATTCCTGACTGACCGGAGATCCCACCTCAGCCAGGATCTGAGAAAATCCTGCACCCCCCAGAGCCTGTTGGCTTGGGAAGGTTTGGAGCTGGGAAGATGAAAGGAGAGAGAATTCCTGAGTGAGGAGATGGGAAGTTGGGATGTGGTTTTAGAGGGCATGGGATGGGGAAGGGGAGCTGGAGGCATTGCCTTGGATTATGTGGGATTCTAACAGGGATATTGGAAGGAGGTCCTGAAATTCAAAGGGCTTCTGGCCAGGTGAGATCAGCAAATCCCAACATCCAGGGATGAGGAGACACGGAACAGAGCGAAGGTCAGAGAGCAGAGATCCAAAATGCACCACAGAGGGGCTCAGACTTTGCCCTTCCCTGAGAAAAATGGGATTTGGGAGTCCTGTTAGCCCCAGAGATCCAAAATGCACCAGAGAGGGGCTCAGACTGCCCCACCCTGAGAAAAATGGGATTTGGGATTCCCATTAGTCCCAAAATGCACCACAGAGGGGCTCAGACTCTGCTCCTCCTGGAGAAAATCCTTCTCCCAAGGACTTGGAGGAACATCCAGGGAAAGAGCTGCTGGGATCTCCCTGCTCTGCCGGATCCAGGGAAGAGCAGAGAGGCAGAACTGCTGTGGGAAGATGGGAATGTTGCAGCAGGAAGTGGAGCCTGAGCTGTCTTTAGCAGGAATGTGTGACCTCAGCCAAAGGAAGAACAGGCATTGCCAGAATGGCGATGAAGATGAAAGTGGGAGCACAGGAAAGTAAAAAAAAATCCCTAAAAATGTAACATGAAGAAGGGGTGTGAGCTGAATCCACACTCTGTGGTGCCAGAAGGTGGGAAATTTTCAGTTTCATTGAGGTGGGAAATTCCACGGCCAAAGAATGATCCCAATATTTCAGCAGGACAACGTTCAGCCTCAGCGACGGAGGAAAGGTTTGGGAAGAGGCACTTCCCAAAGCTCCAGGAAAGTACAGGAGACAATTCCACCAGGTTTAAGGACAATTCCACCAGGATTAAGAACAATTTCAAAGATTTAAGGGTTGGAGGTCTGGGATTTGGGTCACCAGACACCACTGAGGTGGAGTGGGAAGGGCAGAATGGCCACATCCCATCCCATGGAATAACACATCCCATCCCATGGAATAACACATCCCATCCCATGGGACAAACACCACATCCCCCCCCGTGGAACACCAGAACACCACATCACCGGGATGCTGATCCCATAATCTCCTTCCTCCCCAATGGAAATCCCAATCCTCTCACAGCTGGGGAGAAGGAAGGAGGAGCAGGGAGTTGGAATTTTGCTGGAATCCAGGAATTGTGGGAAGCCCTGGCTGCCCCTGTCCACCCCCACTGCCCCTCCCAGCCCTGAGCTGCCTCCCTCTGTGCCCCCTGGAAAATCACTGGGGGAAAAAATGGGAAAAAATCCCAAATACTCTCCATGAGTTTTCTGCTTCCTCAGCTCAAACTCCCGGCACAATTCCAGGTTGGAAAAGGGCAGTTTAATGTGCCAGGAGAGGCACCCTGCATTCCTGAATTCCCAAAAAATCCTGGATCAGCTCTGTCCTCCTGTCCCCTCCTGTGTCCCCACAGGGCAGGGAGCATCTTGGGAGCACCCAGCTGGAATCCCACTGGATTTGGGACAAACCCACCCAGGATGGATTTTATGGCACACAATTGCAATGCACGGAAGAACGGAACTGAATTAAGGAATTTAAAATTTAGGAATCAAGGAATTCTAAAAAATTAAAAATTAAAAATTCAAAATTTAAAAATATTCCAGGGGGTTCTCCATGGCTTTCTGTTTTGTATTTAAACTTAATCTCAGCAGTGAAACAGGGCTGGAAAGTTCTTCCCTAATTTTTCCAGAGTCTGGATGGTAATTCCTGGAGAGAAGATGGAATTGTCCTCCCATGTCCTGCAGTGCTCAGCAAACCTGTGGCCATCCTGAAAATGCCCACATTCCTGGCCCATCCACATGGATAAATCCCAAGGAAATTCCGTCTTTCCCTGTGCCTTTGGCAGCACAGGACAGGGACAGAGAAAAGCTCATTTGAAGCATTTTGTTTCTCATCCAGGCACAATCCTGGGCAGGAGAATGGAAGAATTTGGGATTTGAAAAAAAAAAAAATCTGCTGAAAGAAATGAAAAATATTCCTTGGATTTCAGTGGATGCAGGAAAACCAACTCCTGTTTCCTGGTTCTCTGGGTATCAACTTTTTAATCATTAAGTATATAGATAAACCTATAGACAGTTTGAAAGCCAAATATCTTATCTTTTTGCATGGAAACAGCAGGAGATAAAAGAAGGAAATGGGTTTTAAGGTATTAAAGCACACCAAAACCCAGATTTTGGCCTTCTTTGATTTTCCTGAAGTTTTCCTTTGGAGGTCAATGGAACTGAGACCAAACCATAAAGATTTAAAAAAAAAAAAAAATCAAGATTTTTTCTTAATAGTTTCAATAAACTAAATGATAATGATACTATTTTCAAACTAGAATTCTAAATGTGTTTTTTTTCTTTTAAAATATATTTTATAGAAATGCATTTTTACTAAGGTCTGAAAGGAAAAATTTAAATTTTCAGAAAGAAATTCTTAAACTGGCTTAAAAAAAAAAAAAAAAGCTGTGGACTGTACCTGTTATCACTCAGATTTAACACCCTCAGCTTCTGCATCTGGCCAATCTCATCAGGGAGGAATTCCAGTTTGTTGGAGCGCAGGGACATCACTGTCACGTTCTTACAGCTCCCAATCTGTGGGGAGGAAAAAGCCAGCAGGATGGAATCCCACATTTGTGAATGTCTATTGTCACTTTTCCTGTCACGAGGTGGCTAAACTGGGTTTTACTGAAAGCCACGAAAGGCAGAAAATCCAGAATTTAACCAGAAATTGACCTTTTCCTGTTGGCGGGAACCTCAGGGAATGCCTGGGGTTCCTCACAGGGTTATTCCCAACTTCCCATGGATTTACTGCTCATTTGCCCACTGAATACCTCAGGAATTTTCACTCTTAAACATCAAGACACAGCAATCCCACAACCAATCCCTTGAACAGATAATTTATCCACAGGCGCAGGGATGAACTCCTGGTTCCCAGGGGACATTCCAGTCGGGAATTTATCCACAAAATCATCTGCTCACTTCTCTGGGCAGCTCCGGGAGGAAGTTCTCATCCACAGCCAAGGTCCTGAGGTTGTGCAGGTAGCCGATGGTGGAGGGCAGCGACTCCAACTCGTTGCAGCTGCAGTCGAACTCTTCCAACAAGGACAAGCTGGAATGGGAAATTCCCTCGTTAGGGACTGGGAAACCCAAGGAACAGCCCCTGGAAAATCTGCTGGAAGTTCCAAAGCTTCACCAGCTCCAGGTGGAACATCCAGAGGGGATTTGCATCCCTGGAATGTCCAAGGCTGGGTTGGAGCAGCCTGGGGTGGTGGGAGGTGTCCCAGCCATGGATGGGCTTTGAGGTTTCTCCCAAAACAAACCATTCCATGATTCCCTGGATTTCCCTGGGAGAAGCCTGTAATAATGGGATTTTTGGAGCTCAGTTTAAGGCCACTTGGTTTGCCCACGTTGTCAGCCAGGTCTTCTGGGGTATTGGGGATAGTTAAGAATGTGAGGAAGAATTCCCAGCATTTCAGACAGAGATTAGGGCAACTCCTACAGAACCAAGGATGTGACCTTTGGTAATCCAAACAACACTTCCAAACGGGAATATATGGATGTAATGCATGCTATTGAATGAGATACATAAATAAATATGTATTAAATATATATAGGTTATAGAACAAAATTAAAATATTCTCAAGAAATATTTCCTGATCCTCCTCTAAAATAAGACTGGAAATTAAAATTCTGGAAATTAAAATTCTCCAAATGAAAGTTGAGTGAGCACCACAAATGTCCCCCACTCCAGCTCCTGCTGCCCCTTTCCTGCTCCTCACCTTCACCTCTAACCACTGATCTCAGCTCTTCCCATTCAAAGCCATTCCCAGATCCTGCTAAAACCTGGGATTACAAATCCACTGTGGCTTTTGGAGCATTTGGAGCCCCAATCACTCCCCCAGCCCCAAACTCTGCCCCATCCAAGCTGTGGGTCTTGACCTCCCCCTGGCACCTTCCCACCCACTCGGGTCCCACAGGGAACATCTCCAGCTTTGATTCCCTCAGGGAATTAACGGGAATCCCGGATTTTGTATGGAATATTTGGTTGAGCTGGGTGTATCGTGTGCTCTGAAAGGCACCACAGGCTGTCCTTCGAACAGAAATTCCAAAAACGAGGGTGGAACTCCCAGCCAGTCAGCACTGAAGGGTTCTCCTGGAGAAATCCCAGAGGGAATGTTCCCTCCTCCACACTGGGACACTAATGGGCTCTGGGGGAATTCCACCGCCGGAATTCGGGAGAAGGAGACCCAGCAGGAATCCATCCAGAGGGATGACTCATGGAGAGCCAAGTTCACTTTGATGTGGGAGATTCTGCCCTCAGTAGAGGAGAGGGAATTTTTCACTGGAAAAGCACAACCAGCAGCTCCACAACATTGTGGAAATTCCAGGAGATCCCACCTGGGAATTGTTGTTGTGCCTTTGGAAATGGAATTAAGGCTCCACAACAAACACTGAACAGGTGTTGGGTTAAAAAAAGGAGATTGCCCTTCAATCTGAGCAATTCAATAAATTTTAAAAAAAGTTTTAAAAGGTTTTAGAGCCTGACTCCCAAAATTGCTGCAGTTGGATATGAAATCCATGTTTTTGCAGCATCCAGGAGAGCTTGGAGTCATCTGAGCTTTCACTTGGGTGAGAATTTACTGCTCCAAAAAGATTTGGGAAGCAGAGATTTGTCCTTTGGTGATTCCCATCACCAGCTTTTAATATGAATTAAATATCACCATATTAATTATGATATTCCATGAAGTCCCAAACACTGCAAAGATAACCCAGGCTGGTTTTTCAGTGGCTACAGCTGGAATATATCACAAATATGGATTATTTTTCCATGGATTTCCCCCAAATACTTCCTCTACTTTTGCTGCTCTGCTCATCCAAATGGATTCCCACAGAAATCTTTGGTTTTTTCTCTTGGAAAATTTGATCTATTTAACCTTCTTACCCCGTGCACTGAAAAATCCCCAGGATTAAAAGTGGAGCTCCAAATTTAAATTTTGACAGCATTTGGAAATTGTTTTATAATTCTGTGTATCTTTGTTTTATTTGCTGTTTGAAAATTCCCATTCCTTGAGCAGAAGGGAAAACACATTTTAATTCAAATTGATGCGACTTGGACTCACTTTCCAATGGCGTTGGGCAGAATTGTGAGCTGGTTGTCATCCACCTTCAGAGTTGTCAGTCTCTTCAACAATCCTGCAGGAAGAAATAATGGATAAATCTCCCGTGGAGATTCCCTGGAATCCCAGAAGCAATGATTTGTAACCTCGAACGAAACATCCCACTCTGGATTTTAGGGAATATCATCCCAAATGTGTTTGTTCCTGCTAGATGTCCTCTAAAAAATCAATCTGGGCAGAAAATCATGGAACAAAAATCCTGGGATTGATGGGGAGATGTGGAAAAGCAAGATGGAAAACAGGAGTAGAAGATAACCAATAAGAGTGTCAGTAAATAGCATCATTAATTAGCAATCCGTGTTGGAATCCGAGTAAGTTGATTTAAAACTGAGGGATTTTACAGTTCTGTGTTCAAAAGGAAAGGGAAAAGCAAAAATAAGGGATCAGGATGGAAATATCCAGATGGACAGAGGGAGATGCCTGCAGAGCTTCCAGAACTCCCATTTATCCTAAATCATCCAGAAATTCCATGCATGTAAAACAGTCCAAAGGAAAACAAAATTCAAAGGTTGAACGATTTCCTTCTAATCTCCTTTTTCCACCGTGAATGAGCAGCAAATTCCTGCCGGAGCTTCCCGTTGTTCCCGTCGTCACTCTCAGCCTGATATTTGCATTTAAATCAAACCAATTCTGCCCTCCTTGGCTTCTTTTCCTTACAACACCAAACCAGGTGCATCAATTCCTTCCAAGCAGGGAATTTTGCTCCTGACTTTACAAAATAAGAATTCCCAGACAGAATTTTCTACTTTTTTTTGGGATTTAATGGCAAACCTTGTTCCATTATAAAATCCTGTAATTCCAAATAACCACAATAATAATTTAAAAAAAAATTAAAAATATATAAAATGGAGGGGAATCTTTCCTCACCTATGGAATCTGGCAGCTGCTGCAGCATGTTGGAGGAGAGGAGGAGATCCTCCAGCCCCTCGCATCCCGAGATGTCCAGGTCGACTGTCTCGATCCTGTTTTTCGACACATCCAGGTACACCAGCTGCTTTAGCTTCCCTATAGACTTAATAGTATGTGAGACAGAGTCACTTGAGCAGATGGAGCTGCTAATTAGGGAGTTAATTAGAGACAAACGCGCAAATCCACCTGATCTGGAGTTAATTAGAGACAAACACACGAATTCAGGTGATCTGGAGTTATCTCAGCACCTTTGGATCGTCGCTGTCCCCATGGTGGGGATGGGGTGGTTTGGCCTTGAAGGAGCAAATTAACCCCCCTGAGTTAATTAATGTGCTCCAGGTTCATTAAATCTGCCAGAATTCGGCATTCCTGGCCATGCAGCTGAGCTGTTTCTCCAGTTGGACATTCCATGAGTTATTTCTCCAAGGATCGTTCCCAATTCCCACCTCCCACCAGGCAGGAGGAGCTTTTCTGTGCTGAACCCTCAGATAGCTTTGATATTAATTAATTAATTAATTAATTAATGACTCTGTGCCCCCACCCAAGGAAATGCACATGAAGGGATTCCCTGCCAGACAAACAGGTCAGCAAAGCACCCAGCAATTCCATAAAATAAGTGTCCATACCCCAGGTAGCACTTGCAAGGAATTATTGTCCATCCACAACTCCTTCAGGTTCTGGATTTGTTCGAGAACCTCAGGCTGAGGAAAAGAATAAATAATTACAGACAGTTAAATAAAGCATGACTTCTTTAGTTAAATATAAATCTGTTCATTAATTTAAGAAATTAGTAATTTTCTTTAAAAAAAAAACAAACTCCCTCTTCACTTCCCTTTGTTTTTTCCTAACCCACCTCAGCCTTTCAGGTGTTTAATGACAAGGACTGAACATTCCCTTCATGGAATTTAACCACTGCTGCTCTTTCTCCAAACTGGTCAAACTGAAGAGCCCTTGGCAAAAGCAGTGAGTCCAAAGGACACATCTTTGGCACATTGAATATCTGCAATTGTCACAAATTGTCACAAATTGTCACACCCAGCAGTCAATATGCCCAGGAGATAATGGACCCTGAGAAATCCCGAAATTGCAGAATTCAACTCTCATCCGTTTTGTTCTTTTCGACACTTCAGGATATTTCACTGATACCCTGAAAGCTGAAAAAGGCAATTGCCCAGATAATTTCTCACTCCTTACAGCTGTGAAAATCCACAATTAGCAGCTCACAGATGTTCCCAGGTTTCCTCAGCAGTGTTTCCCTTTCCCATGAAACACTTTCCACAGCAAACCGAGACTCGGAATTTGCCTTCGCCCTCTCAAATTGCAGAGATTTTTTTTTCAAAGCCTGTCAGAACCTGGTATTAAATATTCTGTTAAATATTCCATTCCAAATCAGGTCCCAGCATTTGGAAGCAGCACAATTGCCCTGGAATATTCCAACACAGCCAGAAACAAATAGACTTTCCCAGCACCACGAGACCTTAGGAGAGACCTGGAATTATCCTGTCTGGTCTGGAATTTTGCTATTCCCAGGAGAAATCTGATTTTCCACTTGCCCAGGGAATTCTGGGAGAAGCTCCTGATCCCTCATCAGATAAGAAAAAAGCTGATAAACAGAAGAGCTCATCCCTGTTTTCCACTTCTCCACAG
The DNA here is from genome assembly GCA_013397955.1 of Grantiella picta. Classification (NCBI taxonomy): domain Eukaryota; kingdom Metazoa; phylum Chordata; class Aves; order Passeriformes; family Meliphagidae; genus Grantiella; species Grantiella picta. The sequence goes on along the minus strand of VZRM01008817.1, from coordinate 127,326 downwards.
AATGGGTTCCTATTAAAAACTGCTGGTGAACATTTTAAAGTTGATTTGTTTTGCCTCTGCTAATTCCATTGAAATTCTGCTGCCCTTCAATGATTAAAACCATTCCTAATTTCCAGTTTCAATTGAATAATGGTCATTTGATACTATTTGTTCCCGTGCTGATTAATGTTTCTTTATCCCTCTGGAGTGTTCACTGGCTGAGGTCATTATGGATAATCATAATTTCCCCTCTCAACTTTAATTTGCTTTTAAATTCCTCTCATTACCAGACACCTTTCTCCGAGGCCCCAGCCTGTTCCTGGGCTGTACAGAGCACAGTTTGCTGGGGAATTTCTTGGATTATAATTCCCCAGAATGATGGAATTCCCCATTATTGTGGAGCACCATGGAATATTCCGTTCTATGGCAGACTGTGATCCAGATGAGACCTCATGGATGGCTTGGTGTTAAAGTGGCGTTAAAATCTTATTTGCTCTGTTAGAAATGCTTTGGTTCAGGTTTTTTTTGGGCAATAGTTGCATTTTCCACATAGGCTGCTGGGATTGGAATAGAGTAGAATGGGAATGGGAAAAGAACAGAGAAGGAATAGGAATAAGATGGAATGGAATTGGAATGGAATAGAATAGAAACAGAAAAAGAAACAGAAACAAGGAATAGAAATAAGACCAGGAACAGGAGCAGGAATAGGAATAGGAACAGAAACAGGAGCAGGAATAAAAACAGGAATGGGAGCAGAAATAGGAGCAGGAATAGGAACAGGAATAAAAACAGGAATAGGAACAGGAATAAAAACAGAAATAGGAGCAGGAATAGGATCAGGAACAGGAATAGAAACAGGACTAGAACAGAAGAGAATCAGCTGGAAGGTTTTCCATTGCCCACCCAGTCCAACTCGCTGACCAATTCAGCCTGACCAAACCTTAAAGGATATTACTAAGGGAATTGTCCAAATGTCCCCTAATCTGGGAACCTGGTTTGGGATCTGACCACCCTCTCCCTACAGAAATGCTTCCCGGGATCGAGTCTGAACTGAAGACTCACAATAATTTTTGATACCAATTCCATCATATTTCCTGCTGCTCCTCCTCTTCCCAAAAGCAGGGAGAGGCCAGACCTTGGGATTTCCTGCTCCCAGAGGTCTGTGCCAGGAGCTGCCTGTTCCCTTCCCTGCTGCCCTCCAGCACTCGGATACAGCTGCTATTTAGGGAGCCTCAGTCTGTATTCCAGGGATGCACACGTCTGCCAGGGTTTGGGAATCTTGCTCCCAGCAAAGTGAGTGAGCAGGATGATTTCATCTCCATGCCTGGAGCTCTGCTGGGCTGCAGGAAGGGCACAGATTTTTCCAGCTCCGAGGGAAGGAGCACACCAGCCCAGGAATATCAAAGGAATGAAGCTCTCCCACAACCACCAACTCGTTTTTCTCCAATAAAAAGGAAATTTCTGTGGAAACCCAAACCAGATTTTCAGAATCCTTGAAAACAGGACCTTTTAATGCTTTTTTCCCCAGGTTTGAGTTAAATTAATACCATTTTTCCTATGGCATTCCTGCAGGTTCCCACTGCTCCTCAGCCTCTTGGACAATTTAGCTTCTGGCATTTGGTTCCAGTTCCTACATTTTTGGAGCAGCTGCCTGAAAAATGAGTCAGCTCGGGAATTCTGGCCCCAACAGGGGGATGTGGTCACCCCTCTCCTGATTTATCACTCTGCTGCCACGGAAAAAAATATGGAATGTTGTCCAACTCTTTTTGAACAATTCAAATCCAAGCCACCCCCAGAAGGGATGCTCTGGATTCAGGAAGGATTTAATTCCCACAATTAAAATTCCAAGCAGCACTTCCCCAAATTTCGTTCTGTTTATCCACGCCGAAGGTTTTTAATTAAAAATCCGAGTTAAATCCTCTGTTTCCTCCTGCATGGAATAAATGAGCAGCCTGGAAGTGGGTAGGAATCGCTCCATAAAACAGATGTAGAGCCTTTGCTACAGCTTTTTACCACCAGGTGACATTTCAGGGTTTGTTTGGAGTGGAATTATCTCAGTTTTAACTAAAGCTACAGGAACTATTCCCTTGTAGGGCTGCAATCCCTGATCCTGTTCTTCCATGGCTCCTGAGGAAAGGCATTTCTTATTTTCCATGCTGGCCTCAGAGAAAATTCCCAAAAGGTTTAAATCTCAGGGATTAAATCTCAGGGAATTGAATCCTGATCTTGGGGATGAGTTAGGGACAGAAACTCCTGTGGGAGCCCAAAATTGATCTCTGCTGGAATTCCAGAATTCCAGAATGGTTTGGGTTGGGAGGGACATTAAATCCCATCAATCCCATCAATCCCATCAATCCCATCCCATCATCCCTGGCCTTGGACACTTCCAGGGATCCAGGGGCAGCCACAGCTTCTCACAGCAATTTCCAACCATTCTAACCCCTCAGATTGATAAAACCTTTGTCTTCCATCCCGAATTCTTTTGAACACGACTTTACCAGCTTTGGGTTGTTCTCCCGTAAATTCAGCTTAAAACGCAACTTTTAACCATTATTGGCGTAGTTTCTACAGTCAGATAAACATTGCTGTTGGTAATAGCAATTTCTAATAGTTGGTGATAGCAATTCCTATTATACCCAAGATGGAATGAATATTAAGAATATTATGATATTAAGAATATTACGATATTAAGAAATCAGTCCAGAATTGACACAATAATTCCTCCTGAGCTCCTCCATCTCCCCACCAGGATTAACAATCTGCTCAGAGGGAGAATCCTCAAACCCTGCTGGAATTGAAGCACATTTTGCCACCACTCAGAAATATGACCAGCAAACGTGTCCTTTGCCCAAAATCCCATAAAACCTTCCCGGAAAAAGCCTTAATTCCCCCCAGACAAATCATCCAAAGCCTCCAGGTTTCCCATTAAAAAGCAGAATATTCCTTACCAGCTCGGAGAACTCATTATTGCCCAGGTCGAGTCTCTCCAGCTGAGTCAGTTTGTGCATCGACCTGGAACAGAAGGGAAAGGCTGCAGGTGAGACCTGAACCTGCAAAGCGTCTCGTTTTGTGGGGGATGAAAATAAAAAAAATAATGGAAATATCTGCACTGATCGTGTTCTGGCAAAAAGGAATTGCATCAGTCGGGTGCTGATGGAAATTTAAATATGTTAAGATATTAATGGAGGTTCTTGAGCTGAAAAGGCAGCAACAGTTATTTTTCTATTAAATATTATTTTATTAAAATGAAATTTTGGTAGAATTTTGCATAGTTGCATATTTTAAATTTTGCAAATTGAAATTTTCAGAGTTTGCCTATTTGCAAAACTCTATGAATATTATTTTTCATTATTCTATGAATATTTGCAAAATTCTAGTAATATTATTTTTCATTATTCTATGAATATTGTTTTCTATTAAATATTGTTCTATTAAAAGAAACAAAATCTTGGTAGAATTTTGAATATTTGCTCAGGAAAAAAATGCCCCATGTTATACGAACAAGGGATAGAAATGAAAAATAGCAGAAATAGTGTTTTTTTAATAGAGATTTATACATTTATTATATTTTTTAAATAAAAAAATGGACTCTAGCCAGGTCCCCAGCGTTCTGACCTTTGCTCTGAGGTTCAGATTTAGTAAAGTTCAAAGCCAATAAATCAATTCCTGCTTTTGTTTCCATGCACAAAACCAGAGTAGGATTTTTTCCCAGAAATGCAGAATTTCCAGAGTCCAGAATTTCTCTGTGAGCTCTGAGAGACCAAAGGGATCCAAACCCCACATTGGCTTTGGGGATGCAGTGAAAAAAAAAAGAGAATGAAAAGAATGAAGTCATTCCTCATGAACTGCAGCAGGGAGTTCAGAAGCCTCCTGAGGTAATCAGATCCTAATCAAAAAATTAGCATCGCCTTAATTGCTGGGATCAAAAATATCATTTCATCTCTGCAGTTTGTAGCAGAGGTGAAGCTGATTGTTGTTAACATGCTGGGGCTGAAAAAAGAGCTCTGGTTTGGTATCTCAATCATGGCTCAGAGCACTGCGGTGTTTTATTGCCAGAAAAATTCACTTTGCCTTTGTTGAAACAGGGAAATAAAACCCAAAGAAATAGGGAAATAAACCTCACAGAAAGAGGAAAAAATCCAACAGGAATAGGGAAATAAACCCCAGAGAAAAAGGGGAATAAACCCCACAAAACCAGGAAAGTAAACTCCATTGAAATATATCTATATCTATCTATCTATATACATATATATACTATTATTATTATGTCATAACTAATATTTTAATTACACACATTATATATTATAGATATGTTTATATATTTTATATATTATATAT